>JAVKOW010000027.1:0-33298 GCA_033439115.1 Firmiana major
CCCGGTAAATTTTCTTTCCTTTTCTTTTTTTTTCTTTTCCTTTCTTTTCTTTTATTTTCTTTCCTTTTCCTTTCTTTTTCTTTCCTCTTTCCTTCCTTTTCCCTGCTTTTCCTTCCCTTTCCTTCCGACCAAACGGTGCCGTTTCTGCCACTTTGCCGTTGCCGGCGTTTCCGGCGGTCTTGCCGGCCAATACCGATCTCAAAAGAATCGGCTCCTTCCCCTGAACACGTCGGTGGCTTCCGTTCAGGCCCAGTCACGGTGGTTCACCGAGAATCGGCCCGTTTCTCCCTCGGTCTTCGTTCGCTCCGATCGGCGTCCTCAGGTCACCTGACGGCGCGTTTTCGGTGTCCATGTGATCGCCGAACTCTCCTCTTCCTCCTTGGCTGCTCGTCGGTGGTCAAGGATCGTCGGTGCTCCCTCAGTGGTCTCGGGTTCTCACGGTCTCCTTCGATTTTTTTTGTTTCGGGTTTATCTCGATTTTTCCAGAGTTTCGCCCTTTTTATTTATTTATTATTATTATTATTTATAAACTATTTTATTATTATACTATTCATTAAAATACTCTACAATATTCCAAAATATCTACAACTTATATTATTTTATTCTAATTTAATTTAATTTATTAAATTCATTTTTCTCCATTTTTTCGATATTATTTTTTTCGTATTTTCCAGATATTGTTCCGGGTAACTTTTCGGTATTTTTAAAAATTTCAAATCTTGATTAATTGAACTCAAAATTGTATAATTTCTTCATTATTGATCAAGATATCTTACATCCTTATTTTTAATTAAAATTTTTTTATCGTATTAATACCGGATTTCAGTATTTTTAACCATTTTACCCCTGCTCTTGTTTTGAAACCAATTTAACCTGACTTTCCTTCATACATCCACCATCTTTTCTTATTTTAATTTCGTATTTTTGGTTAACTTCATTTTGATCATTTTCATTTGACCTGTGGCCAATTCGGCTCGTATTTAATTACTTCCGGCGTTCACCGATATTCCATTTTATTCTTCTTTACAAATTTAATTCAGTCAATGCTCTTCTTATGATTCAATGAATATATGGAAGTGTACATCACATGAATCATAAGGAATATAGCAACAAATACATACAAAGTGGGTCTTACATAATCTCCCCCACTAAAAGAATTTGGTCCTCTAAATTGGAACCAAATCAGTCTCTGAACAACTCCGGGTAATTCTCTTTCATCCAACTCTCTAACTCCCAAGTCGCTTCCTCCGGAGTGTGATACTGCCACAGTACTTTCACCAGAGGAATCGTCTTCGATCTCAATACCTTCTCCTTTCTATCCACAATCTGAATCGGTCTCTCAACATAGGACATACCCTCACTGAGCTCCAGTGGCTCGTATCTGATCACATGCGACGGATCCGGCTGATACATTCGAAGCATGGAGACGTGGAAGACATTATGGACATTTGCTAGCTCTGGTGGTAACGCTAGCCTGTAAGCTCGATCTCCCACTCTCTTGAGTATCTCAAAAGGTCCTATGAAGCGAGGGCTCAGCTTCCCTCTCTTCCCGAATCTCATAATACCCTTGGAAGGAGAAACCTTCAAAACTACTGACTCCCCTGCTGTAAACTCCAACGGTCTACGTCTCCTGTCAGCATAACTCTTCTGTCGACTCTGAGCTATCCTCAACCTCTCACAAATCAACTGGACATCCTCAGAGGCCTGACGTATCAAATCGGGAGCGAATATCTGCCTGTCACCAACCTCCTCCTATCCTGCAGGAGATCGACATCTACAGCCATACAAGGCCTCATATGGTGCCATCCCGATACTCGAATGATAACTATTATTGTAGGCGAACTCCGCGAGCGATAGGTGATCATCCCAAAAGCCTATAAAATCAAGTACACAAGCTCTCAACATATCCTCGAGGGTCTGTATAGTCCTCTCAGACTGCCCATCTGTCTGAGGATGGAAAGCTGTACTGAATCTCAACTGGGTCCCCATAGCTTCCTGAAAGTGTTCCCAGAAACGGGAAGTGAAGCGGGAATCCCTATCCGATACAATACTCACTAGGACACCATGCAATCCCATAATCTCGCGCACATATAGCTCCGCCAATCTACTCAGAGTATCGGTGACTCTCATCGCTAGGAAATGTGCCGACTTCGTCAATCTGTCGACTATCACCCATATGGCATCATTCCCTCTACGAGTCCTCGGTAAGCCTATCACGAAGTCCATGGTAACATGCTCCCATTTCCAAGTCGATATAGGTAGAGACTGCAATAACCCTGCAGGCTTCTGATGCTCTACATTCACCTGCTGACAGACGAGACATCTCGCAACAAACTCTACTATGTCTCTCTTTATCCCCGACCACCAGTATATCTTCCGGAGATTCTGATACATCTTTGTACTACCCGGATGCAAGGTATACCTCAACGAATGAGCCTCTATCAAGATCAACCTCCTGATCTCAGGATCCTCGGGAACACATATCCTGTCTCGAAACCTCAGTAATCCATCTGAACTCAACTCAAACTTAATCTCAATACCCCTCTGCATCTGCCTGACTATCTCAATACACCGCTGATCATCACGCTGAACCTGTCGAATCCGATCTATCAAATCCGGCTCCAATCGCAGGCTAGCAATCATATAGCTACCATCAACATCAGGCGGGGTCACATCCTAACTGAGGCTCGCAAACTGCTCTAATAACTCGTGCTCCTGTACCATCATATAAGCAACCAACCCGAGATGCTTCCTACTCAACGCGTCAGCCACTACATTCGCCTTACCCGGGTGGTGTAAGATCTCACAGTCGTAATCCTTCAGAAGCTCAAGCCACCTTCTCTGTCTCATGTTCAATTCCTTTTTGCGAGAACAGATACTTGAGGCTTTTGTGATTGGTAAATACCTAAAATTTCTCACCATACAGATAGTGGCGCCATATCTTCAATGCAAACACTACAGCCGCCAACTCTAGGTCGTGGGTCGAGTAGTTCCTCCCATGATCCTTCAGCTGTCTGGATCCATAAGTGACTACCTTTCCGTCCTGCATCAATACACAGCCCAGTCCTTGGTAAGAATCATCTGTGTAAACAAAAAAACCTCCTGAGCTGGTAGGAATGGTGAGAATCGGAGCAGAGGTCAATCGACGCTTTAGCTCCTGAAAACTTTCCTCGCATCTGTCGTCCCACTCAAATGCAACACTCTTCCGAGTGAGACGTGTCAACGGAGCAGCCAATCTCGAAAACCCCTCCACAAACCGTCTATAATATCCAGCTAAACCCAAAAAACTCCTGATCTCCGTAACTATCTGAGGCCTCTGCCACTGTACTACTGCCTCAATCTTGGATGGGTCTACTGACACACCATCCCTTGACACAATATGTCCCAAAAAGGAGATCTGCTCAAGCCAAAAGTCACACTTACTAAGCTTAGCATATAATTGCTTCTCACGGAGGGTCTGCAATACAATCCTCAGGTGCTGCTCATGCTCCTCTCTCGAATAAACCAGTATGTCATCGATGAAGATAATCACAAATTGATCCAAATAAGGTCGAAACACCTCATTCATCAATGTCATAAAAGCTGCGGGAGCGTTCGTCAACCCGAATGGCATAACCATAAACTCAAAATGACCATAACGGGTGTGAAAAGCTGGCTTAGGTATGTCTCCATCCCGAACTCTCAACTGATAGTACCCAAATCTCAGATCAATCTTGGAAAAGACCTGTGCTCCCCGTAGCTGATCCAGTAAATCATCAATCCTCGAAAGGGGGTACTTATTCTTGATGGTAGCCTTATTTAATAATCGATAGTCGATACACAACCGAAGGCTCCCATCCTTCTTCCTAACAAATAGAACCGATGTTCCCCATGGTGACACACTCGGTCTGATGAACCCCTTCTGTAACAATTCCTATAACTATTTCCTCGGCTCCTCTAACTCAACTGGAGCCATCCTGTATGGCGGTCTAGATATCAGCTCTGTATCGGGTGTCATATCAATACTGAACTCTGTCTCCCTCACTGGCAGTAACCCTGGTAACTCATCCGAAATGACATCTGGAAATTCTCTGACTACTGGAATGTCTGTCAATTTTGGACGTGCCATAGCCGTATCTACCACGTACGCAATATAACCTTCACAACATTATCCACCAAATTAGTAAGTCATTCATTCATACTCTTATAAAATTCTCATTCTCATTTACTTCAAGGAAATTGCACAATACATTTTTCTGGAGTATGAAACGTGACTGTTCTGGCAAAACAATCTAAAACAGCTCGATGAGCAGCCAACCAATATATTCCTAGTATTACATCAAAATCTCTTATGTGCATCAAGATTAGATTGGTTGTCATCACTCTACCACCTAATTTCAGCTCACAATCGCTCAATACATACTCCACTAATTGGCTAGTGTTCATGGGTGTCATTATAGATAGCTTTCTGCTCAGAGGGGTAGGTTTCACATAATTACACAATTTAAATGCAAACAACGGTGATACAAATGAATGCGTAGAACCAGGATCTATTAACACATATGCTTCTAAATCATGGATCAGAATACTACCTTTCACCACATCTAATGACCGATCCGCTGTATCCTGGTCAAGAGCATGCACTCTCCCTGTACCAACCACTTGCTTCCTCTTCTCTGCCACTGTCGCTTTCCTACGCGGCGCAGATGTATCACCAGAAGCCCTTTCTGAACCCTTGCCCTTCTGAGGGGCACTCTCAACTATCTCGAAACAATCTCTGCTCACATGCCCGGGCTTCCCGCATGTATAGCATACCACTGTAGGACTAAAGTAGGGTCTATCACCATGATATCTACCACACCTACCGCATCTCTCAGTCGTAGGTCGTGGCCCACCTATCACAATACCCTTCTGTGGAGCAGAAGAAATGGCCAGATAAACTGGAGGTCTAGCTGGCCTCTCTCGAATCTCCTCTATCCTCGACCTCTTCCCAATCAACTGTTTGCCCCCTCTATAACTAGACCCTCTATCTCTCACTGGTCTCTTCCTCTCTCTATGTCTGCTGCCAGTCTTCCCGAACTCTGAGGCAGTCCTCTCCAAATCCTACTCAATCAGTTGTGCCCTACTCACTGCCTCCTCGTAAGTCAGAATAGCCAAAGGGACTAATCTAGATCTGATCGCTGGCCTCAATCCATCAATAAATCTCTGGACCTTCTTAGTCTCGCTACTCATGGTGTCCGAATCATATCTGCCCAGAGAGACGAACCTCGTCTCATACTCATCTACTGATCGACTCCCCTGGGTCAAGTTCAAAAACTTACACTGCAGCTTTCTTTGCGCTGTATCTGGGACGTACTGCCTCCGAAAGGCCTCTAAAAATATCTCTCAGCTAATCACGGTATGTCTAGCTCTGAGAATCTGTTTGGTGGACTTCCACCAATGCTCTGCCAATCCCCTAAACATAAAAATCACAAATGCCACCATCTCCGTAGGGGTACACTCGAAGAACCCGTATAGCTTCTCCATCTCGCTCAACCAATCCTCAGTTACCACTGGGTCCTTCGCCCCGTTAAATGTCGGTAGTCTAAACTTCTGGAACTGTCACAGTCTGTCCATATCACAACTGTAACCCCAATCTCTAATACTCTGGTGTGGGGCGACAGGAGAATCCATATCCTGGACCGGTGGGGGTGTAGGAGTCTCTGTATCCTGAACTGGCTGGGCAGGCGCATCAAGAGTAGCTGCCTGTCCAGTATCGCCCTGTCCACCTCTAACTCCATGTACTGACTACGAAACCAACTTCATAAGCATCTCGAGGCTCTGCTCTATCCTAGTCAAATGTGCCTCAATCGCCTTAGCAGATCTCTCTGCAGTATCCCTCTCTACAGTACCCTGCTCTGTAGTATCTCTCTCTCTAGGACCCTGTGGGGCATGCTCCGCCCTGGTATCTACCTCAACCTCCTCCTAAGTCTCATGAGGTAACTCGACACGTCTATCAGTCGCAGGCCTACCTCTACGACCTCTGCCTCGTGCCCGACCTCCTCTACCGCGACGAGTAACAGGCATCTTGCCTATAGTCTTGCATTCACAACCATTTCTTAATTAAAACCCATCTCAATATACACGATTGTATCTAACCAAGCACAGTAACACAGGGATGTAATTCCTAGTTATTGACACTGACATACATCAGACCAATTTCGCTCTGATACCACCTTTATTGTCACGACCCAAAACTACCCGAAAATCAGAGTAAATTTTTTCGTGTTTCTATTATTTCATACTTACCTCTGATCGTGACCAACCATAACCAATAATTGGGCTGTATGTCAGTGCCCATATCCTCTCCATACATTTACAATTAGTGCACAATTTAATTTAAATAAAAATTCATACATACTGCACTAAACTTCTTCGATTTCTTTACATATCTATACCCACTCTATACATCCCAGTGTCATACAAAATATAATACTGTGCTCATGTTATTTAGATACAAGAAACATATATAACGTGTATATACCTCAAGAGATAGGCAGTAGCGAACAACTAGAATGTCGTACCCAGTTTATATGCCAATGCACATGATTTTGATACATGATATATATGTATATTTACATGGCATAGTTTTATTCCTCATGCTCCTACCATAATTGATTTATGCATAACACTATCAGCATGTAGATAGAGTAGTTATCTACCATGCTTGCATTATTGCCTTACTGAGCGTGTGGTTGCTCATCCCACTCTATTTTCCCCCCTACAGAGCGTGCATAGTAGCCCAGTGAGGACTGAGGCGTATTATTTTGGACTCCGCTGCATCTCCATCGCTAAGAGGTATATACACAGTGATTCTTTTTGTATCTAAACAATGTAAAAGCACATTATTCTTTTGAGTTGTACTTATGGGGGATATAGATGTCAGTAAAACATGTATTCGTATAGATACACGATTAAATGCACATGTATGACATCGTTTTAATTAATTGTGAATGAATGAGATGTGGTGATTATTATTGGCTCACAGCCCAACAGTGTGTGGTGAGTTTAGTTCACGACCGGGTAAGGTGACACTATGTGCATATTTGCTTAAATTAAAGCAATACATTCATATAAAGCATTAAAAACATGAAATCATGCAATTTATCTGCCTTACTACCCTTTTTGTAAATTTTATTCTCAGAAGTAAAATCGTCTTTTTCTTTTATTTATCTAAGCCTCGGTTTTCGTAAAAATTATTATTTCGTTTCTAGATACTTTAAGGAAATCTAAACCCTGTAAATCCCCTCAATAAATACGTATAGAAATCTCTATACACCTACAAAATTCCCTTACCTCGATTTACGCGTAAACTTATCTCGTCTCGATAATACCCGATCTCTCAGTCCAACTGCGCGTCAACCAAGTCTACAGAACTACATATAACCACATATTTTGGGTTAATTCACTTATTTTTATCGGTATATTACATTTACTGATCGAATCTAACGTACTGGGCCCGTTTTACTCTATTGGGCCTAATTGCACTTTAATGGGCCTCGAGCCCGTTTTCAGCCCGTTTATACTATTTAAATCCCTTCTTCGGGTTTGTTGGGTTTATTCAGCTTACCAATAATCATCGGGCTTCATTCCAAACTCATTGGATAGTCCGTACACTATTTACGTAATTACGTTGCAATTCCGATAAATATTCCTTTTTATACAGAATTAATCCATAAATTTCGTAAAATAATCGAAACTCTGTATTAAAGGACTCTAATTGTCGGAATTAAAATGTACTTACCCAATATGATGCGGGATACAAAAATCGAAGCTCAATCAGCTCTCGTTCGGGCTTTGTCGTACAACTGCACAATTATATATTTAATCCCGGGTTACTTTTCAATTAAATATAATTTAAATAAATTTCCCAGAAATCAAATCGATCACTTTTGACCTCTTACCGACTTACCCGAAGTCCGGTGTATCCCCGAAAATTCTTCCCTTTTTCCTTTTTCTCTTTTTCTCCCTTTTTCCCTTCTTTCTTGGCTGAACCGGTTCAGTCCGGTTCAAACCCGGTTCAGACCAGTCTGGTTCACTCCGGTTCGGCCGATTCTTCGCCTTACCGACCAGTTCTCCTTTGGCTTCCTCCGCCAGTGGCTCCGCGGGGTTGTCCAATTCTCGGATCTGGCCTCGTTTTCATCCAAAGCCGCCGAAAAGTCGTCGGTCCGGCCTGTTCTCCCTCGACCGTCGGTACCCATTTCTTCCCTTCGTCGTTTGTGACTTTTCCGGTGGCTGGGGGCGCGGATTCCAGTGGCTGGTGGGTCTCCCGAGGTCGGGCTTCCTTTGGCTGGCGGTGGTCGGGCCTAGATCGACACCGATCACCGGATTCCTCATTTTCTTCTCTCAGTTTTGTTTTCTCGATTTCGCCAGATTTTGGCGCTGTTTACGGTGGTCTCGGTGCCTGGAGGGTCGCCGGTGGCTCGGTTGTGGTCGCCTCTGGCATCGCTCGTCGTCGGTCCCTCCTCTAGCTCGTCGGTGGCCGTTTCGGTTTTCCCCTGGCAAAATCGCGATTTCCCGATTCTGCGTTTTGCCCCCCCTTTTTTTTTCTTTTACAATTATTATTATTTTTATTTATTATTATTTATAAATTAGTTTATTATTATTATATTCAATATTATATTATTATTTTGTCAAAATATCTAAGATAAATTATTATTTAATTTATTTAATGAATAAATAATTTTCTCGGTATTATTTTAACTTTTTGGTATATTTTTCGATTATTTTCGGGTTTATTTTTCGAAGTGAAAATCCCGATTAATTTCGATTAATTCTCGAAAATTCATATCTTGATCAATTTAACCCGAAATTTAATTATTTCTTCGTTATTGATCAAGATTTCTCAATCTCATATTTTTAATTAAATTTTCTTATCGAATTTATACCGAGTTTTGATCTTTTGACCGTTTTGCCCTTGTACGTGTTCGGGATTAATTTAACCCGACTTCCCTTCACGAATATTCATTCATTTCGTATTTTAAATCCTTATTTCCAATCCGAATCTCAATCGTTTAAAATTGTGACCATTTCAATCCTTCCTTTCACGAACATACTCATTTCGTGTTTTTAACTAAAATCGGGTCTTACAGGAAATCACAATTAGAATCAAGACAAATTCAAGAACTCAACTCCATGCTTTTCCTATAATCATGCTTCTTAGTCAATCAAAGTCAGACTAAATCATGGGGTCATATCATCGAAATATGGGAAAACTATATGCTAAGTACTAAATCATCCTAAAATCAAATAGTGTAAGCTCAGATTTTTGAAAAAAAAAATTTAAATTTTGCCCAAAATTGCTCAAGTGATATCCTCTCCCCCAAGCTTAAAGTGCACAGTGTCCTCAGTGTGCAGATAATAGAAACATTTAAGTTCAAGAACAGAGTACTCCCCTATCTGATGATGATGACAAACAACCGAAGCTTGATTGAAAAGGCAATGCTGTAAAAGAAATCTGCAAAAAAAAAAAACAACGAAAAAGAAAAAAAAAAGAACTATATACAAAGTGAAAAGAAAAATTAAGCCACTTCAAATGCAGCTAAAGAAAACAACACTCAGTAGCAGGGCGAAGAGTATGAGGATCAGCTAGAGCGGTGACAAAATATTAACAGTTAAATCCTCCTGAGCTCTATCTACTTCCCTCATTCTTTCAGATTTTTTATGCTCAAGCCTTATATCCTCCATCCTAAAACAGTCCTGAGAGTCATCAGGGATCTTCAAAGGTTTGAAAACATTTAATGTTACCTCCTGATTTAGGACTCTCACGATTAATTCCCCCTTTTGTACATCAATTAAAGTTCTATCAGTCGCTAGGAAAGGTTTACCTAGTATAATGGGGACTTCCCTGTCTTCCTCCATGTCTAAAACAATAAAATCCGCAGGGAAAATAAATTTGTCCACCTTTACTAACACATCCTCAATGACCCCCTTCAGATATTTAATGGATCGATCAACTAGCTCAAAGGTCACTGTGGTAGGCTTGACATCCCCTATTCTTAACTTTTGGTAGATAGACAAAGGCATCAGATTGATACTGGCTCATAAATCACATAGGGCTCTACCAAAGAACAAATTTCCTTTCGTGCAGGGTTTGGTAAAACTCTCGGGATCCTTGAGCTTGGGGAGTAATCTTCTTTGAATAATTGCACTACATTCCTCAGTAAAGGCCACCGTCTCATAATCTTCCAATCTTCTTTTCCTAGAGAGGATATCCTTCAGGAAATTCACATAACTTGGCATTTGCTCTAAAGCATATGTGAAAGGAATGTTGATGTGAAATTTCTTAAAAACCTCAAGAAGTTTGGCAAATTGTTGATCTAGTTTTTGATTTTGGAACCTCTGAGGAAAATGTATTGGTGGTCTAACTGGAAGGGATGTTGACACGAGCTAAACGTATTATCCGCAAGTACTCGGGTCGTACAAGTAATAATGGGATTTGAGTCTCAGAATTATCGTCCCACAGAGAAGTTGACTAGCCTAATTAAGTACCGGTTAATCTTACCCTAAGTATATCTTAGCTAATTATGAAATTAAAGTGGGTGATCTACTAAGTTTGAAAATTAAACTTACTGAAAAATAATAAAAATTATAAACTGATGAAAATAAAATCGAGCTAAAAATTACTTACAATGCTCCATGCAAGCAAATACCTACAAAAGAAAATTAAAACAGTTAAAAAGTAATTAACGCAACTAAAATAAAATGCAAATAAGAAAATAAAGAAATAAAATTAATTAAACTAAAATTAAAACAAACTTAAAATAAAAAAAAGCATATAATTAAACTAATGAAAATTGCAAATTAAACTAACCTAAAATCTAATAAAATAAAATCATAGAAAAATTTAGAAAATAATCATAAATCTAAATGTCTAAACTAATGACTCTAAAATTAATCCTAATTATATCTAAATACTAACTTAACAATAGAATCTAACTAATGCATGTAACAAATTTAATCTAAATTAATTCTAAATATAACTCATAAAATACTAAACTAAGAATCAAATCCTAACACATATAATCTAAAATTAACTATTAACTAAGACTTAAAACTAAAGACTAAATTAACAACTTAAAATATTAAATTTAACTATCAATTCACCACTATCCTAACTAATACTAATGAAAACAATCAAAAATGCAATAAACATCAAATTGCAAAGAAGCAATAACCAAACGTGGCCTTAGACAACATCAAAACAAAGTGGTCCCGATAAGTTGGTACTGTTCATTGTCTTTCCAACTTTTGCATTTCCAGCATTCTCAGGTTGTCCTCTACTGCTGGTGTCCTCTGCACTCAACTCTCGGTTTTGCATGCGTCCTACTGCTCCAGGTACAAATAGGTGCTGCTTCAGATGTGGTCTTCAACACCAACCTTCCGTGACGTGCGCTGGCCAAGTGCTGCTCCTGCTCCCGCTGGTATCTAACTTCAACCGACAATCGACATTGTTTTTGGCTAAGAAACCAGCAGCATTGTTATCCCGTTCCACTTGTCATCCAGCTGTATCACGAATCTATTGATGGCTTCATTCTCGATCTTCCTTGGTCTTCAACCTACATCCAATCAACCTCAACCCGTGACTAGGAAAATGAAAATGAAAATGAACAGTAAATAAAAGTTCGAATAGGGGAGAACAGAGGAGAAACAAACAACCATTCACTGCAACATTCACGGTTTAAGAGACACCAATACTGAACATGAAGCAAAACCAAATTGCTGGTAATGTAACTTAGAAGAGAGGCTACTAATAAGAGAAGAAAGTAAGAAAAATAAACCGATAGAACAAATGATCCGAACTGAAGAAATAAATCTAAAAACGTTAACAATAAGAAATGAAGAAAAAAGAGCAGGAACTTTTTATCAACTGAGGTATTCCTTCATTCACAAATAGCGGATCACGCGAGAGAATAAAAAAATAAAAGAAGCTCACTCGGTATTAAACATAATATCTTCAAATAAGAAAATTAGAATTGAGATGCTGAAAACTAAGCCATACATGAAGAAGATTAATCAAACATCAACCGAGGCATTTCCAGTAGCCACGGTTTCCTTCATTTCTCAATCAAACCGATATTGTTCCACCATTTCAATATTGCCAGTCAATACACAAATTAATCCCAACATATTAGATCGGCAATAATGAATCAGAACATCATGATCGGCATTGATGATTAAAGCTTTGCAAATGATGTGGACTATAACCAAAAAATGGATTAAAACTTCTAGCAAGAAAATGATTTGAACGTGTAAAGTAAACTGGATTGGTAAAAACAAATTCTAAGCAACCGAGACATATGAATTTAAAAATAAGAGATTTCCATAATCAACTCAATTGAATAGAGCAGTAGCAAAAAATATATGGAAGCTAGAAGAAAAAAAACTATTCGGTAGAAAATGAAAAAGCAAGGAATGTAAGACTTTTTAAAGTTAACCTAAAAATAAACTATTCTACCCTAACTTACACACTTTTCCAATTGCCATCATTTTCTATTTATACACAAATATAGGGGTACAATGGTAATTTTTCCATCCTAGATGAGTTGGCATTGTTTGGCCACTTGTCTACATTTGATTTGCTGCAGAGTAGATATTTCCACATTATCAGTCTTTTTTGTCTAATTGGAAGTGCGATGTGACCCGACGTGTGTCTTCCAGAAGGTTCGCACGATGTTCGTCGATCTTATCATTTCGGAGCAAATAAAAATCGGACACCTGGCATCATGCGTGTCCAGATAACTTGATGACTCGATCTGCAAATTGGAAATGGTCCAGTCTCTTTAGCTCGTTTTCAGCCCAATTTCGACTGAAACAACTGAGTTTCATCCGGATTTAATTTATCTGCACATAAGAGAATTTTAATTAAATAAAGGGGATTATTAATAAAATAATATAGGGATTAAATAAATAACTAGGAAATTAGCACAAATAATTCTATTAAAAATAGAATTATCAGATGTAGTGGTAACATGTGTATCATCAGAGGATGAGGAAGGCTGTGAAGTAGAAGAAGGTATAGATGAAGAAGCACCTAACTTGGATTCCTTTGCAGCCTGATCCTGATGTTCCTGCTCTTTCTGAGCTGCCTCTTTAGAACCTAAGGATTCTTCAACTATGGGCTTTACAGGATTGGACTTAACTTGTGGATCATCTAGCTCTCTGCCACTCCTAAGGGTGATGGATTTGACATGTTCCTTACCCTCCCTTTGCCTAACAAGATTAGCTTCAGTGTTACTAGGAAGGGTCCCTTGTGGACGTTGGCTAAGAGCATTCGTTATTTGTCCCACATGAACTTCTAAGTTCTCAATTAAGGCAGCTTGATTTTGTAAGATAGTCGTGAACATTTCCTCAAGCGAGGGCTTCTTCTCAGTTGCTGGTGCATGGTAAAGTTGGGGCTGCATAAGTGGTGGTGGTGGTGGTGGATGGTGAGATTGAGGTGGGTGGGGATGACGAGGTGAATGATGTGGAAATTGCTGATGTGGTGGTACATGAACTGGTGGAGCTTGAAAACCAGGAGGTCCTACAGATATAGAGTTAGAAGATTGCCCTTGATTGCGGCTCCAGGAAAAATTAGGATGGTTCCTCCACCCTGGATTGTAGGTGTTTGAAAAGGGGTTATTCTGTTGCTTCTGAGAAGGGGCAACGTACTGAACCGATTCTAAGCTAAGCAGACACCTATCTACAGAGTCGTACCACCACACAGATCGTAGAAAAGAAAAGGACTTTGGATAGAATACATAGGATTAGGACTGGTGGAAGGATTATGGTGGGTACTGAGTGACTCTACCTTCTTCGTAAGGTTAGCTATTTGAGAGGTTAAGGTAGACAACATGTCGAGGTCATAGATACCCATGGACTTCTTAGGCAATTGCCTCTCCGAGGACCATAGATAGTTGTTAGCAGCCATCTTGTCTAACAACTCGTAAGCTTACTCCTTTGTTTTGCACATTAGAGCTCCACCCGCAGCAGCGTCAACGATGGTCCTATTTTTGCTTGTAAGTCCATTGTAGAAGGTCTGGACTTGCAACCATATAGGTAGGCCATGATGAGGGCACTTCCTAAGAAGCTCCTTATATCGTTCTCATTCTTCGTAAAGAGATTCAGAATCAAACTGGGCAAAGAAAAATATGTCACTACGGAGTCTGGCCATTTTAGAGGGAGGGAAAAACTTAGCTAGAAATTTATGGGCTAACTTGTCCCAAGTTGAAATAGATCCTGGAGGCAAGGAGGTTAACCAGTGTTGTACCCTATCCCTAAGTGAGAAGGGGAATAATCTAAGCCTCAATGCGTCGATCCATTATGCTTGAAGGTGTTGCATAAGTCCATAAATTGCCCTAGGTGAGCATGTGGGTTGCCATGAGTGAGCCCACTGAACTGTAAAAAGGTTTGGATCATCTGAAGGATTGAAGGCTTGATTTCGAAATTATTTGTATGGACGGCTGGTGCCCTAATGCCGATATAATAACCTCCAATCGTCGGCATTGCATAATCTCCAACGGTCCTAATTTCTCTATTTTCTGCCATGATGTTTTGCAGTGGAGTTATAAATTTCCTAAAATTCTTTCTGATTTTTCTAAGGGTTCTTTCAATTTCAGAATCTAAAGGAAAGCAATTAAAGCTTTGGCTCTATGCATGCAACCATAAAAAAGTCCTTAAATTTTTTTAAAAAGTTTTTTTAATTTTTCAATTTTTTTAATTAGATAGAAAAAATTTAACTAACCTAAACTAAAGCTATAAATATTTACAACATAAATATTTACAAGCTAGAATTACACCTAAGCATAATTTCACCGATATTAATTATTGGCTAAAAGACTTCCCCGGCAACAGCGTAAAAACTTGATACGAGCTACGCCCACTCTGAGTGACCTAGACGTTCTATCCGCAAGTGCACGGGTCATACAAGTAATAATGGGATTTGAGTCTTGGATTATCGTCCCACAGAGAAGTTGATTAGCCTAATTAACAACCGGTTAATCATACCCTAAGTATATCCTAGCAAATTATGAATTTATGATGGGTGATCTACAAGGCTAACAATACTGAAAATAATAAAAACTATAAAATAAAGAAAATAAAATCGAGTTAAAATTACTTAGAGTGCTCTAAGCAATTAAAAGCATTAACCTAGAAAAGATAATTAAAACAGTTAAAATTAATTGATGCAATTAAACTAAAATACAAATATGAAAATAAAGAAACAAAATTAATTAAATTAAAATTAAACAAACCTAAAATAAAATATGCATGTAATTAAACTACTTCATAAAAATGCAAATTAAACTAACTTAAAACTTAGTGAAATAAAATCCTAGAAAAATTAAAAAAAAAAACTACAAGGCTAAAAGTCTAAAAGATTAATTCTAAATTAATCCTAATTATATCTAATTACTAACTTAACAATAAAATCAAACTAATGCATGATAAATATATTTTTTTGACTTTTTCAATTTAAAATGAAAACTTAAAAATGCATAAAATGATTTTACTCTAATTTAATTATAATTGTAACACCTATTACTAAAATAAAAATTAACTAATGACATAATTAAATCTAAATTCTGAACTAATCAAGCAATTGAACTATAACTATTCATGTAAATAAATTTAAAACTCTAACTTCTTAATCTAACAAGTTAAATTGAAATTAAACTATTCTAAAATGCATGAAAATGAATTTTGTAGCTAAAATGCAATGGCCAAACAAGGCCTTAACCAATCTTGCCAGTCGAGTGGTCCCAATTTTGACGCACTGTACATGTTCTTCATCTCCAGGTGATGGCCTCGGTTATGTCCAGCAGATGTCCTGCTTCTATTTCCATGTGATGTCTGTGAACTTCTGCACTAGCTACTGTCCGTGCTGCATCCAGGCTACCTCCCTACATCTAGCTATTGTTGCACGATTTTCTGATACACGTGTCCTCGACATACTGGGCTGATCACAACCTGCTCCAGCTGCTGCTCCTTGTTCTGTCATATACTACTGCCATCTATCTAGAGGAAACCGTAAAACAAAGAAATGCAAGCTCCAAAGGTCACGTTTGGCTTCATTTTCAGCACCACAACCAACATCATTCCAAGCCGTATCTCTACATCAACTGGGCACTGGTTACTGGAGCAAGACACACACACAGCAGCTATTGTCCCCAGTCTTGCTGAGCAGCACATCAAAACTTTTCCTGCTATGCGCAACAAAGCAGACCAGCAAGCATTGTTAAAATGCAAGTTTACAACAGTAAATGAAGAAAAAAAACTTAAAATGACTGAAACTAAAAGCTAAAACAAAGAAAGAAGATGAATAGTCGAAGCATTCTAAAATAGGGGAGAACAGAGGTATGGATTGCTGGTTCGGTTCATTGCTATGGTGCAGTCCATCTTATGTTCAGTGCAGTCCATCACCGACCAGCAACTTCCTCCCGTCACTCAGCCTCTACAAAATGAAAGACAACAGAAAAATCAATGCACAAACGGTCTTAAACTAGCTTCTTAATCTTAAACTAAAATATAATGAAAAGAGTAGTAAACAAGAAAATGAAAAATCCAGTGGCCACTATCAAGTATTCTTCTTGATTAAGCCTTAAACAATCCCGTTTGCTTCATGCCAATCATCATGCAATACACCACTTAAAGAGTAACAAGAAAGTTTGAATGTAAGAAAGCATAAGAATTAGAAAGTATTAATGAAATGATGATTCATGTAAAAAAAAGGTCTCTCGGTTCTGCCCCGAACATGTAAACCTGAGAGCTTGAGAAGGAAAAATGGAAACGTAAACTAATCGTGAAGATAAACTTTGCAAAAAAATAAATTATTAAATCTTAAACTTGGTCAAAAATAAACTTGTGAAACCGAGAATAAAAAACAGGGTGAATAAAAATTAATGCTAAAACTAAGAAAATTGGAACCATGAAGCTATTCATAAAATAAAGCAATTGGAAATTAACATGAACAGTAGCTAAACAAGAATAAAATAACAATTGGTGGGAAAAAACACTGATTGGAAAAGCTTAAAAGAAAAATTAAAACTAAAACTACTCCTAAATTACTCTACAGAATTCCTACCCTAAATTCTACCCTAGGCTACATACACTACTTGATTTTTTTCAATTGCCATCATGTTCTATTTATACACACACTTAGGGGTACAATGGTAATTTTCGATCCTAGATGAGTTGGCATTGTTTGGCCACTTGTCTTCTTTTGATTTGCTGCAGAGTAGATATTTCCATGTCACTCGTCTTTTTGTCCAATTAGCTGTGTGATGTGGCCCGACGTGTGTCTTCCAGAAGGTTGGTACGGTGTCCGTCGATCTTATCGTTTCGGAGCAAATAAAATACGGACACCTGGCATCACGCGTGTCCAGACGACTGGTGACTCAGTCTGCAAATTGGAAGTGATCCAGTCTCCTTTAGCACATTTTCAGCCCAATTTTGACTGAAACGACTGAGTTTCATCTGGATTTAATTTACATACACATTAAAGAATTTTAATTAAAAAAAGGGGATAATTAATAAAATAAATTGGGGATTTAAATAATTCATTAAGAAATTAAGCACAAATAATTCTATTAAAAATAGAATTATCAGCCAGTTTACCAATTTTTACATGCTAAAAGTAGTAAAAGATTCAAGACACCATGGTCTTGCTTTTCATGAACTTTTCTCAAATCCCATTTTATCACCCTTAAATCATTCATTTTATTCTAAGACCCTTAGACACTTTAAGAAATCACCAATGCGCCCGATTCACCTCAATTCAATTTATTCTAAGACCCTTACACACTTTAAGAAACCTCTAGGGCTAACACAATTCCCTTACCTCAATTCACCTGGAAGCAACTCCTTCTTCCTTTCTCGCTTCTCATGATTGGGCTCAATTTACTCCGGATATATCCTCGGTAGCTGCAAACATTCATGAATCATTTGAGTCAATACAGATCAGTCATGTTCTGACTTCAACTAGTCAGTATCTCTTATCAAGCCTATTTCATCAAGTTCGGCCCAATATCACATTGGGCCATCATTATGCCATTTCTAGTCAATTAGCTAGCAACTCACTTAGTTGCTTATCAAATACTTGGCATAGATCTTTATCCAAAATTTATCATCTATTCATGTATTTCTACAACATCATTTATGCACATTTTATCACTTGACTAATCTCACAAATATGATTTCACCCAATCATCTCTAAATCATGCATATCACCTTACCAACACCTTGGCATAATCCATTTTAACATTGAATCCACCATATCTCATTTTCTCACACTAAACCAATTCTAGGTCATGCTTGATTCCTCACATTCTAGGTAGTTTCTACTAACAATACATACACCAATCAACTTCTAACTACATCTAGATCAACATACTTAGAGTTGGTGTATTGGAAATTCACCTTGCTTGACTTTCCTCTTGTCCAAATTTGGAAGACTCCTTTTCTCTTTTAATCTAACAAGTTGAATGTTGGCTCCAAGCTATGTTGTTTTCCTCATCAAAATGAACAACTTTCCTCTAATAGCTTTTTCTCAAATCTTTTTGGAAAAGGGTGTATTCTAAAGTGAGAAAGCTTATTTTTAAGGTAAAAATTGAGTGGAAAGGTTTGATTTGCTGAAGAATGAGGTTTGCCCATCGGTTTTTTAAGGATAAGAGTGATGAGATCGATCTGCTATGGTGATGATCGATCTTCCTTTGGTTTTTGAACTACCAAGATGTTCAGGCATGAAAGGTTAGATCGATCTGCTCTTTAGGGAAGAGATCGATCTTTGCTAGGCATTGGAGATCGATCTGCTCAAGGGGAGAGATTGATTTGCTATAAGCAGAGGCAAATGGAGATCGATCTACACTTAGGAAAGGATCGATCTCCGCTAGGCAGAAGCAAATACAGATCGATCTGATCATGGGGGGATCGACATGCTCTTGGCATAATCAACTCAAAATTGTTCTGCTTGAACAAGGGATCGATCTGCTTTGAATATGAGATTGATATGGCCTTCCTCTGCAGGCTTCCTGTTGTAAAATTTTCAAGGAAAAAATTTGTGTTCGATTGCTTCACTAGTCATTTTACAATCTATTCACATTTTGAGCATGGAAAGGTTCATTCCTTATGATTTTCATGTTATGGAACTTGTGTGTACTGCTTAAAATCAGAAATGATACACAAAATTCACAGTCCATGCATTATCATTTCTTGTTTAAAATCCTTATCTTCAGTCCGAATGCTTTAAGTTCTATTCGTATAGTTTGTGGCCACTCCAACCCTTATTTAACCTTTACTTGCATTCATGATACTCATTTATCCCATTTGCAATCCATTCGCATTTATATGATCCAAAAATCCTCTGTCTTATAATTCCATTAACATATAATGAATTCATACATACATGGGGTCTCACAATCTCCCCCACTAAGAAAATTTGGTCCTCTAAATAGGAACCAAATCAGTCCGTGAACAGCTCGGGATACTTCCCTTGTATCAAACTTTAGAACTCCTATGTAGCTTCTTCAGTAGTGTGGTGCTACCAAAGGACTTTTACAAAGGGAATTGTCTTCAATCTTAACACTTTCTCCTTCATATCCAATATCTGAACCAGCTTCTCAACATATAACATGTTCTCGTTGAGCTCCAACGACTTATATCTTATCACATGTGCCAGATCTGGGTGCTACTTCCGTAACATAGAGATGTGGAAGATGTTGTGAACACCCGCTAGCTCAGGTGGCAATGCTAGCCTATAGGCCTTATCTCCCATTCTATCAAGTATCTCAAAAGGTTCAATGTAACAAGGACTTAGCTTTCCTTTCTTTTCAAACCTCGTTATACCTTTGGAAGGAGAAACTTGTAGAAATATTGATTCACCCACTGTGAACTCCAATGGTCTCCGTCCCTGTCAGCATAACTCTTTTGTCTGCTCTGAGCTGTTCGTAACCTATCACAAATCAATTGGACGTCCTCAAAGGCTTCTCACTAAGTCAGGAGTAAATATCGGTCGGTCACTAACCTCTTCCCATCTAATAGGGGAACGACATCTACGACCATATAAAGCCTTATATGGTGCCATCTCGATACTCGAATGATAACTGTTATTATAGCCAATCTCTGCGAGTGCTAAATGGTCATCCCAAGAGCCTCCAAAATCCAATGCACATGCTTTCAACATTTTCTCTAGGGTCTGTATAGTCCTCTCTGACTGACCATCTGTCCGAGGATGGAACGCTGTGCTAAAACTCAGTTGGGTCCCCTTCACTTCCTGAAACTGTTCCTAAAAGTAAGAAGTGCAGCGAGCATCCCGATTAGAAACAATGCTCACTGCAACACCATACAACCTCACTATCTCGTGCACATATAGTTCTGCCAGTGTACTTAGAGTATCAGAGGCTCTCATTGCTAGGAAGTGTGTCGACTTCGTCAATCTGTCCACTATCACCCAAATCGCATTGTGATTCCTACGGGTCCTGGATAAACCCATCACAAAGTCCATAGTGACATGCTCCCATTTCCAAGTTGGTATAGATAGAGGTTTTAATAGCCTTGTAGGCTTCTGATGCTCTACCTTCACCTGTTGATCGACAAGACACTTAGCCACATAATCAACTACATCTCTCTTCATTCTTGACCACCAATACACTCTTCGGAGGTTCTGATACATCTTGTTACTTCCCGGATGTAGTGTATACTTTATCGAATGAGCCTCTAATAAAATCAACTCTTGATCTCTGGGTCATCGGGAACACATATCATATCCTTGGACCTCAGCAAGCCATCTGAACTCAACTCAAAATCAGTCTCTGTACCCCTCTGTATCTGTCCGATAATATCACTGCACTGCTGATTAATCTGTTGAGCCTGCCAAATACAATCTGCCAGATCTGGTTCCAACTGCAAGCTAGCTACCATAAAGCCACTATTAGTATGAAGCGGGGTCACATCCAAACTTAGGCTCGCAAACTGTTCCAATAGCTTGTGTTCCCTGATCATCATGTATGATATAAACTCGAGATGCTTCCTACTCAATACATTAGCTACTACATTCACTTAACCGAGGTGGTACAAGATCTCGTAATCATAGTCCTTCAGAAGCTCAAGCCACCTCCTCTATCTCATGTTCAATTCCTTCTGTGAGAACAGATACTTAAGGCTCTTGTGGTTATTAAATACTTGAAATATCTCACCATAAAGATAATGGCACCATATTTTCAAGGTAAAACTACGACCGCTAACTCTAGATCATGGGTCGGGTAGTTCCTCTCATGATCCTTCAACTGTCTCGATCCATAGGTGACTACCTTCCCATCCTGCATCAGTACACAATCCAGTCCTTGGTACGAAGCATCTGTATATACAAAAAAACTTCCTGAGCTGGTAAGAATGGTGAGAATTGGAGCTGTGGTTAACCTCTTATTCAACTCTTAGAAACTCTTTTCACATCTATCATCCCATATGAACTCAACATTCTTCCTCATGAGACGTGTCAATGTAGCAGCTAATCTCGAGAATCCCTCTACAAACTGTCAATAATACCCAGCTAAACCTAGGAAACTTCTGATCTCTGTGACTGTCTAGTGTCTTTGCCACTGAACCACTGCTTTAATATTGGATGGGTCCACTGACACACCATCCTTCGATACTATATGACCTAGAAAAGAGATCTGCTCTAGCCAAAAGTCACACTTACTGAGTTTAGCGCACAACTTCTTCTCTCGAAAGGTCTATAGCACTATCCTTAGGTGTTGTTCATGCTCCTCTCTATATCTCGAATACACCAGAATGTCATCTATGAATACGATAACAAACAGATCCAAATATTGGTGAAACACCTCATTCATCAACGACATAAAAGCTGCAGGAGCATTCGTCAACCCAAATAGCATAACCACAAAATCAAAATGACCATACCGGGTGTGAAAAGCTATCTTGGGTACATCTTCATCTTGAATTCTCAACTGATGATACCCAGATCTCAAATCTATCTTAGAAAAGACCTGCGTTCCCCGAAGCTGATCTAACAAGTCATCGATGCGTTAAAGGGGGTACTTATTCTTGATGGTCCCCTTATTCAACAACTTGTAGTCAATACACAATCGGAGGCTCCCATCCTTCTTCTTTACAAATAGGACCGGTGCTCCCAAAGGTGATACACTCGGTCTGATGAACGCCTTATCAAACAACTCCTGTAACTGCTTCTTCAGTTCCTTTAACTCAATCGAAGCCATTCTGTATGGTGGTTTGGATATCGACTCTGTACCAAGTGCCAAATCTATACAAAACTCTATCTCTCTATCCGACGGTAACCTTGGTAAATCATCTAAAAAGACGTCTGGGAATTCCCTAAGTGTCCCAATTTTGGACGTACCTTATCCATCTCAACCACGTACGCAATATAACATTTCAAAATATTAATCATTTAGTCAGCATAGTAATACATCTATTTCACTTACAACAATTACAGCTTTCATTGCTTTTCAAGGGGATTTTACATTGCATTGTTTGGGAAACTTACAGTAATACTATCTATTCCTGAAAAAGTTACCATCTTAGAAAAATAATCTACTACAATATGGTTTGCAGCCAAACAGTCCATCCCTAGGATTACCTCAAAGTCTTTCGTATACATTAAAATAAGGTCAGCTGACATTTTGTTTTCCCCTACTTTCAACTTACAATCCCTAAACACATACTCAACTAGCTGACTATTGTTCATGGGAGTGCTTATCAACATCCTCCTACTTAATTAGGTAAGCTTCACATACTTAAACAATTTATATCCAAATGCAGGTGATACAAATAAATGCATGGCATCAGGATCTATCAAAACATAAGCTTCAAAATCAAAGATCAAGATGGTACCTTTAACCACATCTGACGACTAATTTGCAGTATCCTAGTCCAAGGCGTGTACTCACCCTCTACCAACCACCTGCTTCCGCTTCTCTTCAGCTGTCGCTCTTCGTCTCAGAGTAGGAGTATCACCTGGAGCTCTCTTCGGCTCCTTACCCTTCGGTGGGGCACTCTCATCATCTCTGGGCAATTTCGGATCACATGCCCTGTCTTCTTACATTAGAAAGATACTGCAGGAGATCCATAACATGGCCGTGTACCATGGTACCTAACACACTTATTGTACAATTCTGTTATAGGTCGTGGTCCTCCAATCACTATACCCTTTGCTGGAGCTGTGGCTGGATACACGGGAGGCTTAACTGTTCTCTCCCGGATCTCCTCAACCTTCGTCTCTTCCCAAAAAATCTTTTGCTTCCTCTCTAGCAGAAGCCTCTATCCACTGCCTGTCTCTTCCTATCTTTGTCCCTCACTCTACCAACCTTCCCAAACTTTGAGGCAACCCACTCAATAACTTGCTTACACAACTGTGCCATGTGCATTACCTCCTCATAGGTCGGTATGTCAAAAGGGACCAATCGGGATCTGATGGCTGGTCTCAGTCCATCCACAAACTTTCGGACCTTCTTACCTCACTGTCCATCGTATCAGGATGATACCTACCTAGGGAGATAAATTTCGTCTCATACTCATCCACCGATCTACTCCCCTAGGTTAATCCCAAAAATTCCATCTATAGCTTTCGCTGCACAGTATCAAAAATATATTACCTCCGAAAGGCCTCCAAAAAATGTCCCATCTGATCTCTGTATGCCGGGCTCTCAGAACAGGTCTGGTGGACTTTCACTAATGCTCTGTTGATCCCTTCGGCATGAATACAGCAAAAGCAACCATCTCCGTAGTAGTGCACTCAAAGAACCCATATAATTTCTCAAGTTCATTAACCCAATCCTCTGCAGCTACTGGGTCCTTAATCCCACAAAAGATAGTGGTTTAAATTTCTGAAACTACCGTAACCTATCCAAGTCACATCCATAACCATAATCTCTACACCCTACAGTAGAGCAACAGTAGAAGGTGTTTCCTGTACTCGTGAGGCTGTGGGAGTATCTCTAGTCTGAGGTCTTTGGGCTGGCTGTGAAGGCATCTCAGGAGCAGTCGCCTATTCAGCATCACTCTGTGTAGCTGGCCCTTGCCCAACCCCAGCTCCAGGCAACAATTGGGCAATCAACTCAAAAATTACCTCTAAGCTTCGCTTTATCCTCGGAAGCACACCTTAGTACTCTCGGGTCGGACCTTGTGGAGCATGCTTAACTTCAGCCTCCACCTCTACCTCCTCATGAGTTTCGTGTGGCAACGACTCAGCACGGCCCCCAGGCCTACCCCTACGGCCTCTAGCTCGTGCTCTCGCCCCTCTACCGCAACTGGTGTTAGGCATAATGCCAAGATTCCTACATTCAAAACCATTTCTTAGTCAAACCCATCTCGGTATACACAGTTGTATCTAGACAAGCACAATAACACAAGGATGTAATTTTCCTAACTATTATCACCGACATACATCAGACCAACTCTGCTATGATACCAATCTTTGTCACGAGCCTTAATCCATCGAAAATCCACTACAAATTTTTCATTTTTTATTTATTATTCAATCCATTTCTTATTGTTTATCTTTTACCTTCAGTTTACTTGATCGTGAACAGCTACACCACCAGCAGTTGGGTTGTGTATAGGTGTTATTCTCATCCAAACAAATTATTTGAATTTACAATTCATTTAAATGTAAACACTTGTATTTCAAAATCAAAGTTACTGTTTACATGTGTTTACAATCCTTTACATCCTCAAAAATTGCATTCAAAGATATTATTGTGCTTTGACATGCCTAGATACAAAAACTATATAAATGTGTATACCTTGTGTGATGGGATGCAGCGGACACAAAAATCCAATCTTCAGTCGCTCTCTATCTACTGAAAGTGCTCTATAGAGGGGGAAAATAAGGGGGTGAGCAAACCACATACTCAGTAAGGCAATCATGCGAGCAGGTAGATAACTGTACTATATACGTGATCATGATGTCATACATAAAACCAAGCATTTACTTGTCATACTCTAAATCATCAGTTCATGCTCGTGTCATGATATGTAAAGCAATTCATGCTATTCAAATCAGTGCACAATTCTTAAACAAAGCATGGAAAATCATCATGCACAAGTAGTGATTGAAGCACGAAAAGTCATCATGTAAGGTGCACTTAAAAGCACTTTAAAACTCAACACAAATCGATACAAATCAAAATTGTCAAGACTCAGCCCCTCCCATGGACTGTCCTGACACATAAAACCAATTTTAAAACATGGATAAATCATAAACCAAGTGACATGTGAGATAGGAAAATAATAATAAGGGTAATAACTAGGACTATGGCCATATCCACTGTGATCCCAGGCTACACAAATTCTAGTGTGCGGGGTATCACCTCTGTCTGCTTCCGCACGGGAGGTGGGTCACGTCCAACCAGTTGGTCCATAGCAGAATATTCATCGTCCGAAGATGGTATATATATTGTATCCATACACGGTACAACATACTCCATGCTACATGCACGGTACAACGTGTCACACCCCATGACCTAACCTTAAACGTAAATGCACAATGTTAAGCGAAATCGTGCTATAAGATAATGTAAATGTCTCTAAGGATCATTTTACTTGTTGTTTTATGTCCAATGTAGAAACCATGCCACTGCTTTTAAAATTTTCATAAATGATCTATATCTAATCGTGACTTATGATATATGTGATAATAGGTTTGTCTCGTAAATCTGGCAGCATAACGACATAATCGAACTAAGTCCTTCCTATAATTTACACCATATTCATCACATGTACTCAACTAAAGAAATATTTAATCCGTATTAACAAAATTCTTCAGGGAGCATCACATAACCATAAACCTGACTAGTTGGTTAAACACCATACAACATATTAGTCGTTCATTTACTTTAAACCGAAAATAAGAAACCTAAGAGTATTCCATAGTGATAATACTTTAAACAACTTCCAACTAAATACATCCCACAAAATACAACCGTGCGTACATGATCTAAAAGAAAACATGCATATATATATATATATATGTCGTCCGTCGTATATACCTCAGAAATCCAAAAAACTGCTAACTAGGCTGATGGAGTCAGCAAGAACGCTAAACTCACCCCACGAATCTAATCTGAAAAGTGTTGGAAAAGAGAGGTGAGCAACCACACACTCAGTAAGAAATTTACATAACTAAAGCTAGTAAAATACCATGCAAACACACCATGCAGTGGTAAATTATGATAATTATGTAAAGACGTCATGCACATTTCATTAAAAGAAAATATTGCTTATGCTTCAACTGAGACATGCTTGCATAACTAAAATTTATGCATCGTTGAACAAATTTAAGTTCCAAGAGAAATACTTAGAAATTCTCGAAAATCTGACCCACTTGTCAAAACGTGCAATTCTGTCAAAATACATGTATGGGCAAAGCTTAAATAATTCAATACGACTGAATGAGAATGTGGCAATTTCCACAACTCATCATGGAAATAAGTACTCAAACAATATCACCAATATCAATGAAAAACACCCATGGCCATAGTCACTACAGCCCTATCCTAACTGATCAAGTCCCAGACTAGGGTACTGAAGACGGGATTAAGGTCTAACAGTATTAGGTAGCAATAACATCTCAATGCCACAAGGGCATCCCTGTGAAGCACTTGGCAATGTAGGGCAGTCACACAAAACCTCCTACCGGGTGCTAGATATGGCTCTCACAGGACATGATTGCCACATAGGAATAAACAGGGTTGCTAACAATCTCAAAAATCTCCATGATGGGTTCACAATATAATTTATCAAATCAACCCAAATTCACAATTCCAAACTTTTGGGGAAAACAACCCATTGATATAAAAACATGTACCGTCATTTCAAAAATCAACAAGTATACAACTCTTGCAACTTTATGCTTTCTCCAAAACACAGTAAAAAAACCCATGTAAACAAGTTTACATTCGTGAACAAAACTGAATTGGGTGATAAAATTGACAGTAAAATACTTGCACACATATGATTTATAATACCTCAAAATATATTTTACAAAACATTCAACTTCCATGGTATAATAAGGATTTAGTCCATAAATATGCAACTGAACAATAATTGTAGAAAATCGGTAAAGTGAGGTAAGGTAGATTTTAAATCTAAATACGGCCTAGCTAACTAACTAAACTAACAGTTTACATTTCCGTGTAAAAATCTTAACTAATCTTAGGGCATTTTACTAACCACAGCCACGTAAATTCCTTACCACACAAAAGCGACGCATACAACTTTTCCCTTTTCGCCTTAGATGTGCATATATGCGCCTAAGCTTGCTTAGCGCCTACTGAAGTAGTCACTGCGAATTAACATTTAAGGGCAACGTGTCATTTTACATTCATACATGAACAAATAAAATTTCAACACATTCAACACTCACAAGATCAATTTTCAATATTATATCTTATCCTTCTCACTTGTGCCCACAGTTGCCTAAATCGGTTTCCACCTCTCCAGTTATCATTATCATCCTTTGAACATATCACGTAACATATTTCAAAGTTTGTTTCTGAAATTTTGAATTAAACTAAGAGGTTCAGTTTATGCCCTCTATTTATCTATTTCGATTTATAATGAGCTCATTAAGTCAATTCACCTTGTATCTCTTTAAAACAACTTTATCAATTTGAGACTAACTAACACTAACGCAGTCCACTGGTTTTAAACCTTAATTTATTCACACTTGGAAAATCCCCAATATTTGTCATGGTCGAGACTTATCTCTAGTACTTCTACTTGCTTAGCATAAGCTTAGTTCTTCCAATCATAGAATAACATCATTTGCATCATGCTTTTATGGTCTAATTCTTACAATCCAACTAGCTAATTATTCCTAATCATTTCAAAATTTTCGAATGCCTTAAATCATATTCCCAACTTTACAGTAAAGCCATGCAACCCTATAAATACATATTTTTTTCACATCTAAGTTCTATTTTTAACTTCTGAAATTTCCAGCAACTAATATTTCTAACTTTACTTCGTGACTGAAACTCCCATAAACCATCCCTATTCATTGGCTAAATTTCTGGTTTTACAATTGTGGAACTTTGTTATTTATACTTCAATTTGTTGACTCAATCTTTAGATTTCCTGCAAGCAAATTGTTTCTACGCATCTCAATTTGACCAAATTTACTCTTCTATATTCATTTAACATTCCAACAATTTATTAACTTTGCTATGTCAACTAGTGAATTCTTTACTAGAATTCTTATAATTTCAGCCAAGGAGAGTTTAAATTCTGAATTTCATTCTCATTCACTATATGTAAAATAATGTTTTTATCCTTATTCACCACATGCCTAACTATATGTGTATTGATTTCTTGTTAATTGTATAATCTAACTCTCGAAACTCAATTTAACTTAAAATCCCCAAATTTCCTCCCTTGTCTGAGCACTCTATTCTCACCATTCATGAACAATTTCCAGCACTTGTTTACAATTACTCATTGAAACAGTAAATTTATCACCTAGTATTATAATTTACGTAAGTTAGCAAATCTTGCCCTCAATTCAGGTTTCCCCCAAATTACATGAATCCTAAACCTTCCAACATTTAAATTTAGCATTTTTAATTAAACTATCACATTATGTATTTCCAGAATTTTAAATTACATATAAATTTACATGTATATAAAAATCAGTTTACCCTTGTGCTGTTGTCGTCGAGACTATACCCCATCATTCATATCTTCATGGTTAAATTTAAATCGTGCAAAACTACCATATGCTTTAAACACATTACAGATTTAATAGTTCTACCTTAAATTTTCAATACAACAAGTTTTCCTAACTTTCCTAAATGGTCGAATACCCTATTCCTCATGCTCATTAAAATTTTCCTCAATTTGTTAAAATTTATCAATTCATGCATTAAATTTTCACATGCAGGTCTTTTTTTAGTTAGTCATACTAATCTCTAATTCCCAATTTCAGAATTCCCAATTCATCCTAACTAAGAACCCTAATTTTTCATGCATGAACCCAATTCTGCATTTAAATCAGAATTTCAGTTATACTATACTAATATAATAGTAATCAAACATGAAATTCCAGAAATTAAGCTTCACTTACCTTAATTTCCAACAGTCGACTACCCTAGCTAAAAATCCCCAATTTTTCTTCTTGAATTTCCAAAAAATTTCGTGGGAGGTAAGGATTTTGGGTGCGATAAGTGATAATTTCTACTCTAAAGCTACTTTAAAACTATAAAATCCTAACATGCATGCTGGATGTGCAGGTTTGTTTGTTGTTCTAGAATTCAGATTGTGAAGAGAGGGGGGAAAACGTGAAATTGGCAAGGTGAACAAGGGGTTTTGTTTTCAGTTTTGAAGGGGGAACGTGCATGTAGATTTGAAGGAGGGTTATTCTTGTTGTTAGAGGCGTGAACAAGGGGAATGCTTGCTAGATTTTCAGTTCTGGTGTGAGGGTGGCATGAGAGGAAGAAAGGAAAAGAAAAATTATAGTCTTTTGGGGAGGAAAACATGAATGGGGAGAAGAAGAGTGAAAAAGAAAATGTTTAGGAAATTTTCTATTTTATATTTTATCCACTTTAGCTCTATAATGCGTAAATATTTGTAAATAATTTCAGATTTATAATTATAATATGTATGTATTCAGATTTATATCTATAATATATATGTACATGTTTCCAAAAACTATTAGACATAAGGTTTTATATACATAAATTTCCCAATTTGCAATGTATACATAGGCTTAATTCTTCGCAAACATTGTTACTAACTATCAAATTTGTTGTTTTATTATGTCACCTTATTAAATTTATTTGCTACTTAATTAACTTAGTTAGATTACTCAAATGTTAAATTATCTCTACTTAATTATCCATATAAATTTTATTTAATTTAATTTAGCTTATGTTCCTATTAAATTTCAGTACACTACCTAAGTTTACTTGCATAAATTTGACTAAATTCTACATTCATGTACGTTTAACTTAATAACTAATGGTCTATTACCTTAATCTATCCTAATTTGGTCACATGAATCTATTACTACTCAATAAATTGAGTTCATGAACACATTCATGCACATAAATTATGCATTTAAAATATGTTCACACTGTGTTAATTGAATTTAACTCTTCACCTAATTTTTTTTATGTTCCTTTGTTCTATTATTTTAAGTATATTAATATTATATCTGTTAGTTCTAATTTCATTAATTAGACCCTATTAACAATGCTATTCTAAAATTTCGCTAGCTTGGGTTCAAGCTTAACGTTATTAATTCGGATTCCCAATCCTACTTAATCATAAAAGCTAAAATCTAGCGTATTCTCACTCCGTACATTCTTAAAAAAAAAAAGAATATTCGTAAATTAAATTCTGATATAACATAAGCAAACGAGACATTCGGTATAAGAAAATTGTGGTCTTACACAACGTACTCCGTGGACCCATATCATCAATCATATCACGAAACATCTCAATACGCACGTGTGAGCCTATTTAATCAGCGTAACACACAGTCTACCCGAAGCTCATAGCACAGCTCCCAACATGTCATATAAACACATGTAAGTAACTATCTAGCACGGTAACAAGTATAGTAGACATCTAGTTCGAGCAATGCTCCGACACAATGTTAAAACCCATGTAAAAACTAGTACGAGCTAGGCTCCAGCACTCATGCATGTAAAACTCTAGCGCGAGCTATGCTCTAGCACTATATCATGAAATCCATGTAAAAACTAGTACGAGCTAGGCTCCAACACTCATGCATGTAAAACTCTAGCGTGAGCTATGCTCCAACACTAATGCACGTATAAACACGTCAAATCTCGTGCGAGCAATGCTCTAGCACGTTTTCATTTCCACAAAACTCTCATAGGTGGCTCATTGTCAAGCATAGTTATAAAACCAAAATCAAACTATTTTCATGCAAATCATTTAAATGCTATCCAGCCTACCAATTTTTACATGCTAAAAGCAGTAAAAGATTCAAGACACCATGCTCTTGCTTTTCATGAACTTTTCTCAAATCCCATTTTTATCACCTTAAATCACTCATTTTATTCTAAGACCCTTAGACACTTTAAGAAATCACCAGTGTGCCCGAAACGTGTATAGATACCTCTAGGGCTAAAACAATTCCCTTATCTCAATTCACTTGGAAGTAACTCCCTCTTCTTTTCTCGCTTCTCACGATTAGGCTCAATTTGCTCTGGATATATCCTCGGTAGCTGCAAACATTCATGAATCATTTGAGTTAATACCGATCACTCATGTTCTGACTTCAACTAGTCAGTATATCTTATCAAGCCTATTTCATCAAGTTTAGCCCAATATCACATTAGGCTATCATTATGCCATTTCTAGTCAATTAGCTAGCAACTCACTTAGTTGCTTATCAACACTAGGCATAGATGTTTATCCAAAATTTCTCATCCAATCATGCATTTCTACAACATCATTTATGCACATTTTATCACTTGACTAATCTCACAAATGTGATTTCACCCAATCATCTCTAAATCATGCATATCACCTTACCAACACCTTGGCATAATCCATTTTAACATTGAATCCACCATATCTCATTTTCTCACACTAAACCCATTCTAGGTCATGCTTGATCCATCACATTCTAGGTAGTTTCTACCAATAATACATACACCAATCAACTCATACCAACATCTAAATAAACATACTTAGAGTTGGTGTATTGGAAACTCACCTAGCTTGACTTTCCCTTTGTTTAAATTTGGAAGACTCCTTTGCTCCTTCAGTCCAACATGTTAAATGTTGGCTCTAAGCTATGTTGTTCTCTTCCTCAAAATGAATAACTTTTCTTTAATAGCTTTTTTCTCAAATCTTTTTGGAAGGGGGTGTACTTTAGAGTGAGAAAGCTTACTTTTTGGGTAAAAATGGAGGGGAATGGTTTGATTTGCTGAAGAATGAGGTTTGGCCATCGGGTTTTTATAGGATAAGAGTGATGAGATCGATCTGCTAGGGTGAAGATCAATCTTCCTTTAGTTTTTAAACTACCGAGATGTTCAGGCATGAAAGGTGGGATCGATCTGCTCTTTGGGGAAGAGATCAATCCTTACTAGGCATTGGAGATCGATCTGTTCAAGGGGAGAGATCGAGCTACTCAAAGCAGAGGAAAATGGAGATCGATCTGCACTTAGGAAGGGATCGATCTCTGCTAGGCAGAAGCAAATGTAGATCGATCTGCTCGTGGGGGGATCGATCTACTATTGGTAGAATCAACTCGAAATTGTTTTGCTTGAACAAGGGATCGATCTACTTTGAAGAGGAGATTGATCTGGCCTTCCTCTACAGGCTTCCTGCTGTAAACTTTCCAGTTTTTCAAGGGAAAAATATGTGTTTGATTGCTTCACTAGTCATTTTGCAATCTATTCAGACTTTGAGCATGGAAAGGTTCATTCTTTATGATTTTCATGTTATGGAACTTGTGTGTACTGCTTAAAATAAAAAAAAACACAAAATTCACAATCCATACATTATTTTTTCGTGTTTAAAATCCTTATCTTCAGTCCGAATGCTTTAAGTTCTATCTGTTTAGTCTGTGGCCACTTCAGCCCTTATTTAACCTTTACTTGCTTTCATGATACTCATTTATCCTATTTGCAATCCATTCGTATTTATATGATCCAAAAATCCTCTTTCTTATAATTCCATTAACATATAATGAAGTCATACATACATGGGGTCTCACATTGAGGAAGGTGCTAGGACCCCGAATGTATCAAGGGTTGCACATTTAAGGTAAGGGATATGTTTGTTGGTATGATAGTGTCTAAAGGGACATGTTTAATGCATGAAAAGATTGGGAAACCATTAAATTGGCCTATTTTAGAAATACGGTGAAAACTTAGGTTCACATTTATTAGTTTTGGAAAGGTTTTGACTGCATGACAGGTTTTACACACACAACATGAATGTTTTTAACATGAAAAAGGTTTACACGAAATGTGTTTGATGTTTCAAAATGTTTCTAATTAGGATTGAAACACAAAACACAGCCAAAATTGCATTTTTGTGGATTAGGGACCGATCCCTTAAGATGAAGAATCTGTCCCTCATCAAAGTCTTCCAGAAAACTACTTTTTGACTTTGAGCGACCAATCCCTTATGAGGTAATGATCAATCTCTTATGTTTTTTGAACAAAGTAGCAGCATTCTGCCATTTAAGACCAATCCCCTCACCCAAAAGATCGATCATCTCTTTAAATTTTGAGCTAAAGGGTATCTTCAAACCATAAAAATGACCCATTGACTACCGAAATTGATT
>JAVKOW010000028.1:0-61852 GCA_033439115.1 Firmiana major
CATGCCAATCAACTCCAAAATCAATTAAATACACAATGTACTTAGGTTGGAGTATTAGAAGCTTACCAAATCTGATTTCTCTTCTTGCTCCAAATGACAATGCCCTTAGCTCCTTCAATACCAACAATGGGATTTTGGGTTCCAACTATGTTATTCTCTTCCTCAAGATGAACAACATAGTGTCTAATGGCATCCCCTCAATTCTTTCTGAAAATGGTTGATTTTAGAGAGAGAAAGTTTGTGAGACCCCGTACATGTATAGTTGTAATGTGTGTAATTGGATCAAATAAATGTGAATGGACTTGTAATGTAAAGTATAATTGATGTAAGTCTATGGATTCAATTTACATATGTATAATATGATTTGTAATGTACATACAAGTTTCATTGAGTATGAATATGAAGAAATGAGTTCTTATAAGTGATGAATGTGATTGGAACTCAAAATGAGTAGTGTGGTAAAATGAAATGAAGTTATACTTCCATTTAGTTTGGAATGTGATACTTTTGAATATACAAGTAATGCACACAAGTTTCAATGTGTATAAGGTATGAATGAATGTCATTTTCAAGTCATAAAGGTGGATGGATGAGAAAATGACTATGGCAGCAGATTAAGGATGTTTTGGTGTAAGTTGCAGCAGAAAAACTGCAGAAAATTTGGAAAGTGTGAAGGCCAAATCGATCTCATAGGATGAGAGATCGATCTGGAAGAGCCAGAATGCTCTTATTTGGGCAATGGAATAGAGCAGATCGATCTCCAATGGGGCCAGATCGATCTCCTAACCATTTTGTAATGAAAAGATCAATCCTCAAGCATACAGATCAATCTCCTTAGCTCTCTGTTTGGGAGCAGATCGATCTCAAGTTTCAACAGATCGATCTCATACTTAAAATGCCATGAAAAAAAGGGATTTAAGGGGACCAAATCGATCTCCTCAAGCTATTTCTATAAAAGGAGTGCTGAAAATCTGAAAATTTTGAAAAAAAAACATCAACGCATCATTTTCAACCCAAAAACCTAACTTTCTCTCTCTAAAGTCAGCCATTTCCAGTAAGATTTGAGGGGAGGCCATTAGACACTAAGTTTTTCATCTTGAGGAAGAGAACAACATAGTTGGAATCCAAAATCTCATTGTTGGTATTGAAGGAGTTAAGGGTATTGACATTAGGAGCAAGAAGAGAAATTAGATTTGGTAAGATTCTAACACTCCAACTCTGGTACATTGTCTATTTAAATGATTTTGGAGTGGTTTGGCATGAGTATGGATGGTTGGAAACACCTAGGTTTTGTTAGAAACTAATGTAACCTAGAAAATGGATTGAACCTAGTGTGAGAAAGTGAAAGTCAAATGAGTTGATGAATTATGGGTATGCTAAAGTAGCTATTGGAGTAATGTATGTAAATGATATGAAATGGGTAAATGAAGCTATAAAGTGAGTTTAGTGAATTTATGAGGATGAGTATAAGTAAGGCTTGATGAAAGGCCATAGTGGGGAAGCTTGTGAACCACGAGCCTAATATCGATTTAGAATGAGTTAATAGGCCTAAAAGAATCCATAGACTTGAAATATGAGTAGAGTAATGAAACAAGGCATTAAGAGCGTCACTAGAAACTATAGGTTGAATTGACTATAGTGAACGCACGATGTCCTGTTATATGGATCGAATATAATACGGAATATGATTTTGTGCAGTTTGAGAGAGTCCGTTGGAAACAAATCAAGCTGTACGAGTAAGCAGCTTTAAGGAAGTGGAATCACGCATCGCGATTCCAGGTAAGGAATTTTGTGAGTATATAGAGATAGCTGCTCGTACTTTGAGCTTGTGGGTGAATATTAAGTGTTTTATGAAATGCATGGTTGCTCAAGTAAATGATTGATGGTATTCATGAATGATGATAAGTATGTGCGTGATTTTGGTTTTGAAGTGGATTCTATGAAATGGGATAGTAAAGCTAATAATTGCATAAATATAATGCTTTGATGTTTTACAAAACGTAATTACTTTGTTTTAAGCAAGCTTATAGATGGGTCTGCTAGTGTTTTATTAATGTTGTGGAAAAAGCATTGTGAAGTGTTAAACTCGGTTGCCGGGATTGTTTGATTGTGTGTGAGCCACCTATCATATTTGTATGACATAAATCACACTAGAGCCTCGCTCGCGCTGGATTTCAGTGTTTTCACTTGTGTGAAACGTGCTGGAGCTTAGCTCGCACTTTGATTTGAATTGTGACGATGTTTTATAAACCGTACTGGAGCTTTTGCTCGTACGTGCTTTTCGATGGTTTTCTTATGCATATAACTGTACTGGAGCTATGCTTGTACGTGGATTTCTTCATATTTTTATGCATAAATGCCGTACTAGAGCGTTGCTCGTACGAAGTGATTGGTTTTGATGCATGAATTCGCGCTAGAGCATAGCTCGCGTTGGTTTTCACACTGTGGTATATATGAGGCCATGGTGAGGGTAATACGGATTAACTCAGGGAACCCAACAAGCCTAACAGACCCTTGAGTGGGGTGAGGGTGAGGGGCTAGGACTTTAATTAGGGAACCCAACAGGGGCGAGCAAGGCCATGAGGGGCTAGGACCTGGTATTGAGAGTACACCCACGTGCACTTGAGACTATAGAGGTTACACTTGGTATGGGGTAGATAAGACCTACGACAGGCACCCCCAACCATGTTATGGGTCCACGGAGTACGATGTACTGTGTATATCACATGGAGTACGATGTACCACGTGGTGGTTACTTGATTTGAGAAAGTCTGGCGGAGAACTAACCCACCTTCGTGCTAGCATGATACCCCACACACCAGGATCCGTGTGGTCTGGGATGATATGTGACAGTTGGCCAACATAGTCAGTTGAGATATAGTGACCTGTCTCCTTGCTTGATTTACTTACTACCACATGATTTTAATCTATAAGTGTGATTGTGACTGTCCAGGGTAGACTTGAGGGAGGGGTCGAGCCTTGTAGACTTGATTTGTGAAATGATGAGGATGTTTGTGATTGAGAAAATGGTTTGTGATGGGATTGTATGTGTTTGAGAAAGAGCTTAATGATGTGGGTTTAAAAAGGAGGTTTCTTAATGAATTGCCCTTCTTATGAATTTAAATGAGATTGAGCATGAGATGATTTATACATGATGTTTTTACCATGTTTTATATGCCAATGTACATGATTTTGATACATGATATATATGTATACTCATATGGCATAGTTTTACTTCCTCATGCTCCTACTATAAACGATTTATGCATAACACTATCAGCATGTAGATAGAGTAGTTATCTACCATGCTTGCATTATTGCCTTACTGAGCATGTGGTTGCTCATCCTTCTCTATTTTCCCCCTCCTATAGAGCGTGTATAGTAGCCCAGTGAGGACTGAGGCATGATATTTTGGACATCCGCTGCATCTCCATCATTCAGAGGACATACACAGTGATTCCTTTTTGTATCTAAACAATGTAAAAGCACAATAATCATTTGAAATGTGATTATGGGGGATGTAGATGTCAGTAGTCATATTTTGTATAAGTAAACGATTAACTTTGGATGTATGACATCGTTTCATTAAATTGTGAATGATAAGTGGTGGTTATTATTAACTCACAGCCCAACTGTATGTGGTGAGTTATTCACGATCGGGTAAGGTAACAGTAAAATGCAAAAAATTTATTGAGATTTTTGGTAAAAGAGAATGGAAACGGGTCGTGACAAAGTTAGGTTTTTTGGTTGAAAATGGAAGGGTGATGTTTTTCCCAAAATTTTCAGATTTTCAGCACTCCTTTTATAGAAATAGCTTGAGGAGATCGATCTGCACTAGGAGGAGATCGATCTGGTCCCTTTAAATCCCTCTTTTTCATGGTATTTTAAGCAAGAGATCAATCTATCGAAGCTTGATATCGATCTGCTCCCAAACAGAGAGCTAAGGAGATCGATATGTATGCTTGAGGATCGATCTTTTCATTACAGAATGGTTAGGAGATCGATCTGGCCCCATTGGAGATCGATCTTCTCTATTCCATTGCCCAAATAAGAGCATTCTGGCTCTTTCAGATCGATCTCTCATCCTATGAGATCGATCTAACCTTCATATTTTCTAGATTTTTTGCAGTTTTCCTACTGCAACTCACACCCAAATGTCCTTAATTTGCTACCATAGCCATTTTCTCATCCATCCACCTTTATGACTTGAAAATGGCATCCATTCATACCTTATTCACATTGAAACCTGTGTGCATTCCTTGTATATCCAAAGGTATACTATATAAAACCAAATGGAAGCATTTATATTCATGCAACTTCCTTCCATTTACCTCACTACTCATTTTGAGTTCCAATCACATTCCTTACTTATAAAAGTCCATTTCTTCATATTCATATAAAATGGACCTTGCGTGTACATTACAAAATCATACTACCATTATGTACATTGAATCCATGGACTTACACCACTTATGCTTTACATTACAAGTCCATTCACATTAATTGATCCAATTACACACGTTACAACCATACATATACAGGGTCTCACAAATTGAGTTTGTAAGGAGTTTGCAATTTTTCTTTACTAAAAATTGCATTATGATCTTGTAAGGAGTTTGCAATTTTTCTTTACTAAAAATTGCATTATGATCTTGTAAGAAGTTTACAATTTTTCTCTTTTAAAAATTGCACAGTTATAATTTTGATTGATTATTAATTTTTGATTGGTTATTAATTTGGTTGGATGGTTATATGTCAGTTTGATTGAGTCAAATCACATTAAAAATTTGTTGTGTTTGTTTTTACTTTCATGAGTTTTTGTTAGCATTTGAATTGAGGGTATTTTTCTCAAAAATGGCAAGAAATAATTTTCATAAAACTTGGCATAGAAAGTGAAAACGAAATAGATAAATCAAAGCCATCAACTCATAAGCTCCACCTTTAAAAAAAAAGCAAATAAGTCTAATAAAGTTAAATGCATTAACCACATTCACTACAATATTATAGTTGGTTTAAAAAGCTAAACAAATCAAACTTAAGAATTGCATACAGTTCAAATTCAAGCAAAAAAAAAAACAAATATAATATGAGAATTTCAAATTCTAGACAACTATATTAAGAAGCATTGAGACTAACATGAGAATTTCAAATTCTAGAGAACTATATTAAGCAACCCTGAGACTTAAGCAGCCATGAGACTTAATAGGAAGAATTTCAAGTTAAAGAACAGGGAAAAAGTTGTGAAGCACCACAATTATAGTTTTTAGTCTCGAAGAAGAAAATTTTACTAATATCTTAGTAATTAATTAAAATAAAAGTAGTAGTGGATCTTTTTATAACACTTATTACAATTTTTAAAAACATTTCATATTAACCTCTAAATTGACTCTCACATGTATAATCATAGATGCCATACAAATTAAAAAAAAAAAAAATCATCCATTTCCATTTGGATAAAAAAGAATCATCCTGCACAATTCACCAAATAGAACTCTTAAATAAAAAATATATATTTTAAATAACAATAATAAACTTACAATGAAATATAAATAATTTTCTTGCACCGATGAGTCCTTCTTTCTTCCATATATCACCTCATTTCTCTTTTTTCTTATTCTCGTTTGTCTTGAAAAAACATCCATTGTCTCTAGATATTTCTTTTCTCCTTTTCCCTTTCTCTTTCTTTTTTATTTTTTAATTTCCAAAAACAACAAAATTGTTTAGTCGTTAGATTTTTCTTTCCTTTCTCTTTCTCTTCTTTCTATTTTTATATTTTTATTATAATATATATATTTTTTTTTTATCTCAACCATAAGACTCTCCTCCTTTATTAATCTTAATTAATTTAGATTTTTTTAACCAATCATGCAACAATTAATGGATGGTTTAAAGATAAAGATGTGAAATTATCAAAACATTGTTTAAAGTTTTAAAAAAATAGAAAAGAGAAAGAAAATGCTAAAAACCAAAAACTCAAGGGAACATAAACGGCAACCTGACTCCATGTTTATATTTTAAGGGTTTTTTTTCTAAAAGCCAATCATAATACGATAATTGACATAAAATTGGATAAATTACCGTCTTCAAAGAGTATTTTCGTTCATAGTTATTCATTTATAGTTATAGTTGTGATTTTTTTTTCAATTGTATTACTATAACTCAAGGAAAATAAAATATAATAAATAAGAGAATTAAATTTCTTCTAAATAAATGAGCAACATATTTTTTATAGATCTTAACCTCCTAACTTTATTTTATTTTTGATATTTGAATTAAATATTAAAATGTTTAAATTTGATTCATTGATAATTTAAGATATTTTTAACTTAATTTCAATTAGACAATAATCAAGTCGAGTTTATTTTTTCAAATCAAATATGAATAGTTTGCAAATACAAATATTTCATTTACATTCTTAATTTTAAACAAAAAAAGTTGTTGTTGTCCAACAGAATGATGATGTGTTGCTGACGTCCTCGCTTCGATCTTCGTGCCACGTGTAATCAGATTTTCTACAAGAAAATGAATGATTAGAGGGACGCAAGGGTTGTTCCATGCCTAAGCACTCCGATACTTAAGTCATAAGGGGATTTTAGCAAAGTTTTTGTAGAGAAAGTAGAGACTTAGGTTTTTTAGTCATACATATCCCCTATTTATAGGGATTTATTCTGCCTGTATTACGTATGTATCCTTGGACTAAACATCTTTTTTTGTCTTATTTAAAATGTATATATAATAAATAAAATATTTGATCTTCTTCATGCCACATGGTAATTTTTTATTGGCCCAAGTGTATTGAATATTTTTATCCTCAACAATTGCACCCCACTCTTTCGTAAGTTTCAATTTACGGAGGAGTACTCTTTCTTGACTGTTTTTTTTAGCAGTATTTGTCATTAGAGTTATCTATCTGTCGGAGTCTACACAGCTTGCGGCATATATATAAGTGTCGTGAGTCATCGATATCGCTTCACTCGCATATTCTCTCAGGCAATACGCTCACGGCAGACTCTTGCTGCAGACTCTCGCGTCAGACTCTTGCGGCAGCATAACCTCGTGGTAAAATACCTCTCGCGGCAAGCACACCCTCGCGGCAAGCTCACCCTTGCGGTATCATACTCTCGTGGCAAGCACACTCTTACGGCATTACACTCTTGTGGCAAGCACACTCTCGAGTCAAGCTCACCCTCGTAGTCAGCACACCCTTGTAGCATTATACCCTTGCGGTAAGCTCACCCTTGCGGTAGACTACCCTTGCAGCATTATACTCTTACGACAGACTCGGTCGTACTTAATTTACCTCCAATGGCTAGACAAGGTACAGGAAAACAAATTCATTTAGAATCTTATTCTAGGCTTAGGGAGTCCGATCTTGAATTCATTTGCAATGCTTTTACTCTCCCCGAGGGCTATTATTATAGACTCTCAACCGATGCGGAATACACACCTCAAGCTGTTAGTAGTCGTGTTCCTATCCACCAAGCCTCATTAGAATTTGGATTTTGTTTTCCCTTACCTGCCTTCGAAGTTGCTTTCCTTCAACACTACGACATAGTCCTTGCTCAACTTCACCTTAATGGATGGGCGCAAGTGGTCGAATTTATGATTATATGTCATAGATTTGATGTTACGCCCACCATTCCCTTGTTTAACTCCTTCTTCAGAGTTCGTAGTGTTCGGAGTTTGTAGTGTTCACCATCTCCGTTTTTGTATTCAGCTTTCCGACTTAAGTGATGTATATGGTCCTTTTATCTCTCAATTACAAACAAATGTGAGAGTGCTTTGTTATCCCTTTTGACATCGGAAAATATAGTCGTCGTCGGTTGGGCGCGCGTTCCCGTCGCTCCAGTTTCTGTATTGGAACCTGTTTTGCCTCCTCATTCCTTCGAAGAAGGCCAAGGCATGGGATATTCTAATAATCCTTCTAATGAGGACTTAGATTGGGGTTAGGGCGAGGCTTTTGGGAGCCCCTTTCTAGATTTTCCTTCAGATGAGAGTTTAGCCAACATTCGTTCCCTTGATGATTATCTTAATTCGGCTGGTTTTGTATTACATTTTAATCTGTGAGTAATTTATCTATTTCAAACGGTTTCTCAAATTCTTTTTTGTTTGTTTTTCTCTTAGGAACAGGTCCGCTTGGAAGGGCTTTTGATCGTATGGTAGGAATTAATAGTACTACTAGGGCTGCTTGCCCTCACCCACATAAGCGTAGACGCCCCTCGAACTCCGATCAGGATCAAGCCAGGGAAACTTCTTCTCGAGAGTGACCTCAAGATGAAAGGGCGAGATCCTCTTCTGTCTCATCACACCCTCAGGGGTCAACTTCTCGACATCGGGATAGGGGAAACAACCGGTAGTAGAGGCTACACTTCCTGATCCTGATTTAGAGGAGTATCATAGAAGCAACCAGGCAGAGTGCAATATTGCTCGCCTTACTCGTATTGAGAGGCGATCGTTACACATTGAGTCGGCTATGCGGGAAGCACCAACACTTCTGCCAATCGTCGAGCTTAATACCTCTCAGTTCCCAGTGGATGGTGGCACGACTGTCCATGGTCAGAATTTCATTGTCTATCCCGGTGTTAATGATAACGACTCGATTCATGATTCTCGAGTCGCATCTCGCCTGGGATGGTCGACTATTCTTTCTCGAGACGAATCGGAGCTATTCAAGAGCTTTCCCATTCTTGAAGATCGATCTAACTATTTAGTAATGCAGGTATACTCCAATAATACCCTACCAATCCCAAAAAACTTCTAATCTCAGTAACTGTCTTGGGCTGTTCCCACTGTACAACTGCCTCTATCTTGGATGGATCCACTGATACCCCATCCTTCAATACAACATGGCCCAAAAATGAGATATGCTCTAACCAAAAGTTACACTTGCTGAGTTTGGTATACAACACTTTCTCTCGGAGTGTCTGCAAAACTACTCTCAAATGCTCCTCATGATCTTCCCTGGACTTGGAATAGACCAATATGTCATCAATAAACACAATCACAAACTTGTCCATGTATGGCTTAAACATATCATTTATCAGTGCCATAAATGCTGTAGAGGCATTCATCAATTCAAATAGCATCACCAAGAACTCGTAGTGGCCATAACGGGTACGAAATGTTATCTTGGATACATCTCCACTCCTGATCCTCAACTGATGATACTTGACTGCAGATCTATCTTAGAAAATACTTAGGCTCCCCGGAGCTGATCCAGCAAATCATCTATGCGTGGAAAGGGGTATTTGTTCTTAATGGTGGCCTTGTTCAACAACCGGTAATCTATACACAGTCGGAGACTTCTATCCTTCTTCCTTACAAACAGTACCAGTGTTCCCCAAGGTGAGACACTCGGTCTTATAAACCCCTTCTCCAGCACTCTCACAACTATTTCTTTAGCTCTTCCAACTCAATCGGAGCCATTCTATATGGAGGTTTCGATATCGACTCTGTACCAGGCACTAACTCTATGCAAAATTACAATTCCCTTTCAGGCGGTAGTCCTGGTAATTCGTCCGGAAAGACATCAGGGTAATCCACAATTACGGGTATGTCCCTCAATTCCGGGTGTGCCTCATCTATATCGACCACGTAGGCAATGAACCCTTCACATCATTCTTTCCACTGTTAGTATCACAAGTCATTACATCAACATTCAAAATAAACAAATGAATTCATCTCTCAAATATCATACAATAGGATTATACTCTTTCATTTAAAACAAACATACTCTTTTCATATCATTTCTTTTCATCAAAGTTTACAATAAGATTGTCTAATCCTGAAAATATCAATGTCTTAGCATGGCAATCCATAATAACATGATTGGTAGCCAACCAATCCATTCCCAATCTTACATCAAAATCATTCATGTTCAATAAAATCAATTTGGCTATCATTTCCTTTCCATCTATCTTTAACTTGCAATCTCTACATACATGCTCAGTCAATTGACTATCATTCATGGGTGTGGAAATCATCAACATTTTATCCAACAATGTTGGTTTCACATGCTTCAATAATTTATGTGCAAAGGAAGGTGATATGAAGGAATGCGTGGCACCAGGATCAAACAATACCAATGCTTCTAAATCAAAGATTAGGATGGTACCTTTAATCATATCCGTCGAAGAATCTGCAGTGTCCTCATCCAGTGCATGTACTCTTCCTCTGCTCACACCCACTACTTGCTTCCCTTTTTCCTCAGTTGTGGCTCTCCTCCTCGGGACAATCGTCTCAACTGGAGCTCTCTCTGGTTCCTTACCCTTCTGTGGGGCAGTCTCCATATTCTCGGGATAATACTTAGCTATATGTCCTAATTTCTCACATCGGTAACACAACATAGGGGTCATCGGACAGGGCCTAGTCCCATGAAATCTATCACATCTCCTGCACCTCTCAATAGTAGGTCATGGTCCTCCAATAACCCTACCCCTCGGTGAAGTCAAAGCAGGGTACACAGGAGGTCTAACAGCTCTCTCCTGCACCTCCTCGATCTTAGGTCTCTTCTCGAAAAACCTCTGGCCTCCCCTCTTGGCCACTCTATCCATCCCAGATCTCTTCCGGTCTCTATCTCTTCTAACATTAATCTTCCCCAACTCGGAGGCATTCCTCTCAAAGTCTTGCTCGCATAATTGAGCCTTATGTACTGCCTCCTCATAAGTCTGAATGTCAAACGGGGCTACCTTAGTCTGGATGGCCAACCTCAACCCATCAATGAACTTCTGAATCTTTCGGGCCTTACTACCTATCGTGTCTGGGTCATATCTTCCCAAAGACATAAACTTGGACTCATACTCGTCCATAGTTTGGTTCCTCTGAACCAAGTTCATGAATTCCATTCACAATTTCCTCTGTGCGGGGGCTAGGATGTATTACCTCCTGAAGGCCTCCAAAAATACCTCCCAAGTGATCTCAGGGTGTCTAGTCCTCAAAATAGTCTCGGTGGATCTCCACCAGTGTTCGACCTCACCTTTTAGCATAAACACAGCAAAGGCTACCTTCTTAGCTGAAGTACACTTGAAGAACCTATACAGTTTCTCCATCTCGCACACCCAATCTTTCGTAACCATTGGGTCCTTCACCCCTCGAAACACTGGGGGTTTCAACCCTTGGAACTCTCGCAATCTGCTGAACTCACAGTCATAACCCAACTCACTACCGCTATGTTGTGGAACGATAGGAGAAGCTGTATCCTAGATTGGAGGTGGTGTAACTGCAGCTGTCTCTGCAGTCTGAGGTCTCTCCGCCTCTACAGTTGCCTGTCCAGTCGGAGGCTGTCCTGCGGGACCTCCTCGTCTATCATCGGCACCCAATGCCTGCATGACTATCTTCACCAGGTTCTTAATACTCCGCTCTATCCTAGCAAAGTCAGCCTCAGTATCCCCTGATCTCTCAGCAGGGTTCTGTGGAGCCGGATCAGTCTGTGGCTCCGCACGGCTCTCAAGCCTACCTCTACGACCTCTAACACGTGCTCTCGGCCCTCTACCTTGGCACGTAATTGGCATAATGCCTAACTTCCTATATTAAAATCATTTATCAAACTCAATCCATCACGGTATACACAGTTATGTCTAAACAAAAGCACAGTACTATGAGGATGTAATTTTTCCTACGTTTTATTACTGACTTACATCAGGCCAACACAACTCTGATACCAATCTCTGTCATGACCCATTTCATTCTTTTTAACTGAAAATCACTATAAATTTTTCACATTTATTCCTTTCCCTACTTGGTCGTGAATAAACTTACCACTACACTGTTGGGCTGTGAGTCAATAATAATCCGCTCGCAATATCCTTTCTCAGTTAATTAAAGTGATGTCATACATTTGAACTGTAAGACCCCGTATATGTATAAGGGTAATGTGTGTACTTGGATTAAATAATATGAATGGACTTGTGATGTAAAGTATGATTGATGTAAGTCCATGGATTTAATGTATGTATGTGTAATATAAATTGTAACGCACATACAAGTTTCATTGAGTATGAATGCGAAGAAATGAGATATGGCAAGTGATGGATGTGATTGAGACTCAAAATGAGTAGTGTGGTAAAATGGAATGGAGTTATGCTTCCATTTGGTTGTATGTAGCATACCTTTGAACATACAATGAATGCACACAAGTTTCAATGTGCATAAGGTATGAATGGATGCCATTTTCAAGTTATAGAGGTGGATGGATGAGGAAATGGCCATGGCAATAGATTGAGGGTGTGTTGGTATGAGTTGCAGCAATGAAACTGTAGGAAATCTGGAAAACATGAGGTCCAGATCGATCCCATAGGATGAGAGATCGATCTGGAAGAGCCAGAATGCTCTTATTTGGGTGAACGAATGGAGCAGATCGATCTCCAATGGAGCCAGATCGATCTGCCAAGCATCCTGTAAGTGAAAAGATCGATCCTCAAGCAGCCAGATCGATCTCCTTAGCTCTCTGTTTGGGACCAGATCGATCTCATGCTTCGACAGATCGATCTCATGCCTCAACAGATCGATCTCATTGCTTCGACAGATCGATCTCAGGCTTAAAAATGCCGTGAAAAAGAGGGATTTTAAGGGACCAGATCGATCTCCTCTTGGACCAGATCGATCTCCTCAAGTCATTTCTATATAAGGAGAGCTGAAAAATCTGGAAATCTCGGAAAACACTTAACCCTAAAACTTCAACCCCAAAAACCTAATTTTCCCTCTCTAAAAATCAACCATTTTCAGTGAGATTTGAAGAGAGATCATTAGAGGCAAAGTTGTTCCTATCAAAGAGGAGAACAACATAGTGGGAGGGCAATTTCCCATTCTTAGAGTTGAAGGAGTTAAGGGCTTTACCAATTGGAGCAAGAAGAGAAATCATATTGGTAAGATTCTAACACTCCAATCTAAATGCATTAGCTATTTAATTGATTTTGGAGTTGATTGGTGTGAGTATTGATGGATAAACTACCTAAGAATGTAGTGGAAGTGGTGTGACCTAGAAATCTAAAATGGGTATAATGTGAGGATATGTGGGATTGAATGAGTTTATGATTTGCGGCATGCTAAAGTTGTTATTGGGGTATTGTTTATGATTATAGATGGTTAAATGAGATTACATTGTGAGTTTGGAAGAATTGTGGAAATGGGTATGAATATGCTTGATAAATGCCATAATGAGGGAATTCATGAAGTATGAACACTATGAGTTTAATGTCGATTTGATATCGACTTTGAATGAGTTAATAGGCCTAAGAAAATCCATAGACTCGAGTTATGGATAAAGTAATGAAACGAGGCCAAATAAGCTTTAATAGAGGCTATAGATTAAAGTGACTATAGCAAGCACAAGGGTTGCAATATATGGGTCGAATATAATGCGAGATACGATTTTGTGCAGTCCCGAAGAGTTCGTTGAAGGCGAACCAAATAGTACGAGTAAGCAGCTTAAGGAAGTGGAATCACGCATCGCAATTCCAGGTAAGGGAATTTTGTGAGTATATAGAGATAGCTGCTCGTATTTTGAACTGGGTGAATATTGGGTGTTGTATGAAATGCATGAATTGCTCAAATAAATGTTGATGGTATTTGTGAAAGATGATGGGTATATGCGTGGTTTTGGTTTCGAAGTGGATGTTATGAAAAAGGGATGGTAAGGCTAATAATTGCATAAATCATGTGTTTTGAATGCTTTTACAAAACACAATGCTTTGATTTGAGCAAATAAAAGGATAGGCTGGCTAGTACTTGAATGATGTTGTGAAATAGCCCATACGAGGCACTAAGCATATTATGAGATGTTTTTGAATGCATGTAAGCCGCCTATCGCGTGTATGTGATATAATTCGCGTTAGAGCCTCGCTCGCGCGCGATTTCTATGTTTTCACTTGTGTGAAACGTGCTTGAGCTTAGCTCGCACTTTGAAATTGGATTGTGATGATGTTTATAAACCGTACTGGAGCTTCTGCTCGTACGTGGATTGTGAATGGTTATCTTATGAGTATAACCGTACTAGAGCTATGCTCGTACGCGCCTCTTTATGAGAAGATGCATGATGCATGAGTCGTGCTAGAGCTTTGCTCGCACAAGCTTGTACAATGGGATTCGTATAGGGTTGTGAAAGTGGGTAAGATCCTTAAGCCTTACATCCTTAAGCTAACATCCTTAAGCCCGAGGAGGCAGGGAGGCTCTGTTAGGCGGGGAGGCTCTGTTTGGTGGGGAGGCTCTCTTACGGTGGGATCCTTAAGCCAACATCCTTAAGCCCAAAGAGGCGGGGAGGCTCTGTTAGGCAGGGAGGCTCTCCTACATGGGTATGGTAAAGGTGGGATCCTTAAGCCAACATCCTTAAGCCCAAAGAGGTGGGGAGGCTCTGTTAGGCAGGGAGGCTCTCCTACATGGGTATGGTAAAGGTAAGATCCTTAAGCCCTACATCCTTAAGCTAACATCCTTAAGCCCGAAGAGGCAGGGAGGCTCTGTTAGGCGGGGAGGCTCTGTTCGGTGGGGAGGCTCTCTTACGGAAAGGACCCTTAAGCCCTACATCCTTAAGCTAACATCCTTAAGCCCGAGGAGGCAGGGAGGCTCTGTTAGGCGGGGAGGCTCTGTTCGACAGGAAGGCTCTCCTTCTCGGAATATGGAAAACTCTTGGTATGGGGTAGATAAGACCTAGGAATGGCACCCACAATCATGATATGAGTTGCGGAGTACGATGTACCGTGTATATCACATGGAGTACGATGTACCGCATGATGGTTATGTGATGAGAAAGTCTGGCGAGGGATAATTTATCTTCGTGCCAGCATGATACCCCGCACACCTGGATGCGTGTGGTCTGGGATGATTTATGATGTAATGATTCACATAGGCACTTTTGATATAGTGACCTAGATTTATACACATGCGTAAATTGTGGAATGTAAATGTGGTTGTGGTTTGTGAGTGGATTTGGTGGTGTTATGTTGTTGGTTCAAAAAGGAAGTTTCTAAATGAATTGCCCTTTTATGAATTTAAATGAGATTGAGCATGAGATGTTTTATACATGATGTCTCTACCATGTTTTATATGCCAATGCAAATGATTGGATACATGATATATATGTATATTCACATGGCATAGTTTTATTCCTCATGCTCCTACTATAAACGATTTATGCATAACACTATCAGCATGTAGATAGAGTAGTTATCTACCATGCTTGCATTATTGCCTTACTGAGGATGTGGTTGCTCATCCTACCCTATTTTTCCCCCTACAGAGCGTGCATAGTAGCCCAGTGAGGACTGAGGCGTGTTATTTTGGACTCCGCTGCATCTCCATCGCTAAAAGGTATATACACAGTGATTCTTTTTGTATCTAAACAATGTAAAAGCACAGTATTCTTTTGAGTTGTACTTATGGGGGATGTAGATGTCAGTAAAACATGTATTCGTATAAGTACACAATTAAATGCACATGTATGACATCGTTTTAATTTATTGAGAATGAATGAGATGTGGTGATTATTATTGGCTCACAGCCCAACAGTGTGTGGTGAGTTTAGTTCGCGACCGGGTAAGGTAACAGTAAAACGAGAAAAAAATTTTCAGTGATTTCGGTTAAAGAGAATGGAATTGGGTCGTGACATGAACGTCAATCATTCATTTATACAAAATATGGTTACTGACATCTACATCCCCCATAATTATAACTCAAAAGACTACTGTGCTTTTACAGATACAAAAAGAATCTTCATGTGTATACCTCTTAGCGATGGATGGCAGCGGATATCCAAAATACACGCCTCAGTCCTCACTGAGCTACTATGCACGCTCTGTAGGAGGGGAAAAATAGAGAGGGATGAGTAACCATACGCTCAGTAAGGCAATAATGCAAGCATGGTAGATAACAACTCTATCTACATACTGATAGTATTATGCATAAATCTTTTATAACAGGAGCATGAGGAATTAAAACTATGCCATATGAGTATATATATATCATGTATATAAATCATGGAAATTGGCATATAAAACATGGTAAAATCATCATGTACAAACCATCTCATGCTCATCAATTGTCAAATCCTATATAAAAGGGCAATTCGTTTAAGAAACATCCTTTTTAAATCACATCACAAAGCTCTTTCTCAAACACACCGAAATCCCATACAAAATGGTTTCTCAATCACAACATCATTATCATTTCTCAATTCACATCCCACAAGGCTCGACCCCTCCCTCGCGTCTACCTTAGACAAACACAATCACACATATGAAATAAAACCCAGGTCACTATATCACAAGTGACTATGTGGGCCAACTACATCATAAATCATCTCAGACCACACGCATCCAGGTGTGCGGGGTATCGTGCTGGTAAGAAGGTGGATTCTCCCTCGCCAGACCTTCTCATCACAAAATCATCACGCGGTACATCGTACTCCATGTGATATACACGATACATCGTACTCCACAGACTGTGACGCCCCCAAAACACAGAAAATATGGCAAATTTAAAACTTTTTATTCATCCATTCACAATTAAGAGTGCATTCATGTGCAGTGTCATACATCGCCATGCATAATTATACCTCAGGATCCCATTTTCTCATAATTATACATCGTCCCATATACATTACTCAATTCAAGGTTAATTAATCCTAATACATCCCATAAATCATTGTACATCAAGTGCCTATAAATACAACATAAGTCTGGGTACATGAAATGTAAATTATACCTCAATACAATATATTGCCTAGAGCTCAAGTCCTCCACTAGCCACTACTCCGTACGTCGCAGAGAAACTCACTTCACTTAAAAAAATCTGGGGGGAAGATAAAACAGGGTGAGCTTCTAAATCGCTCAGTAAGGAGGTAAGGGACTCATTATTGAAACAATGATTTGCACAACACAATCATTTTATCTCGTAGTTGAAACTCAATTAAAACGTAGCATGAACTCATTAAAACATCATCTTCATCTCATTTTTCTAAAATTATGTAAAACATGAAAGTACATAACTCAGTACAAAGTATAATTACAAGCATGTGGAAATCAAAATGCGATAATGGCTTTTCTCATCAAATAGTGATAAAAATCACCTCAATAGAAATACACGTGGCACAGCCACAAAACACAAACTCATGTGTATATAAAGGAGACTAGGCAAGAAAACTCATATAAAATTCATCATGGCACATCGTAATAAATCTCCTCTGGGTGCACATCCCATGCATCCTCAAAAGAGGGAATGTCGACGATATGGTCGTGTTCATGGTGTATTGGACTTACGCGTTACCAAAACAATGCCCGGCCTTACATGCTACCAGAGCAATGCCTCTCCTCATGCACACTATCGATCTCACATGCTACCAAAGCAAGGCCACCCAGCGTTACCAAAACGGGGGTCATCTCATGTTACCAAAATGGAGGCATCTCTCGTTACCAAAACGGAGGAATATGGGACTTACATGCTACCAAAGCAATGCCTCTCAATGATACCAAAGCGGGGAATAATATCGGCTAACAATGCCTCCCAACACTACTAAAGCAGGGAATAATATCAGCCTTACATGCTACCAAAGTAATGCCTAATGTGTATTCAACATGACACGCCTAAGTCTCAATCATTAGCCATTATCATATAAAATATCTTGCCTTCACGTAGAACTCATAATGGTTTTCTCTCATAAATCTCATTTAAAATATTTGTGTACTCAACACAAAACATGTTAAAACCGAGTTTCAACCGACAAAACCACGCACACATTTCTCAATCTCAGTACACCTTATCATAGAGCCCAAATCTCTTTTCATGTTTTAAATACAAAACGGTTGTAAAATATTTTCACACTTAGTTTACAATTAATAAAAGTTGGGCCCCAACCGGCTATAAAATCGTGTGCAATACTCATTCACAACTCATAAAACATGCTTGTTTTCTCAAATCACAATTCATGCTGCAATGTTGTCACAAATCACACACACAAACGAGTTTAAGATTTTCCCTTACCTCTTTGCACCTCGTATAGTGCAATCGTTCCTCCGTATCACGAACTAGTCTCGTATTCCACTCTAGAACTCCCGAGCTGTCCAAACGATGTTAAAACATCAGTAATTTATCTTAATCACCTCATCGAGCACACATTTGCTCATATTTGTCATTAACCTCTCTAATAGCCCAATTCTCATAATTCTATCACAATTCACATTCTCATCCACTACATCTCAAAATTCTATGTTTCTCATAGCATATTCCATGCTAAATTCACCTCATTGCCTCAATTCCACATTTATAGTCAAAAATCCCAAATTACTACAAATTGCCTAACGTTACCTTTACTCCAACCAAAAATTATAATTTCATCAATCTCTAATCATTTCCTAGCTATTTCATCACAATGTCAGCAACCATAATCACCAAAAATCACTTTAAAATCCAAGATCAAAGTTTAAAATTTACCCAAACTTGTGGAGTGCTCTATTCACACCTCGATTCGATTCATCCTATGATTTCCAAGTATGTTGTTCTCCTTTGGATGAGGAACAACTTTCCTTCTTGCCACAACCTTTGATTTGGATGAAAATGGGTGTTTTGGAAGAGAGAGAAAGCTAGGGTTTAGCTGAAATGGAGGTTTGGAAGAGAGAGAAATGATCAAATGTAGGAAAACACAGGGGTCCTTTTATAGACGGAGGGTAGGAGATCGATCTGGTCCTTAAGAAGATCGATCTGCAATTAAATTTGGAAACGTTTTAGGGCAATTTTATGTCTAGGAGATCGATCTGTCGTGGGGTGAGATCAATCTTTTAATGGCTTTAAAAGATCGATCTTCTCTTAATGAAATCGATCTTCAGTTTATAGAATGCTTCATGAGATCGATCTACTCTTGTAGGAGATCGATCTCCTCCTTACAGAATGCTTCATGAGATCGATTTCTTCCTCATGAGATCGATCTCTTCATTATAGAATCATAAGGAGATCGATCCTCTTCCATTGGAGATCGATCTGCTCACTTAATTTCCTCGTTCCTTGTCATTTTGGCCTACCAGATCGATCCTTTGTTTTCCAAGATTGATCTGGCCTCATAGTTTCACAGTTTGGTTAAACACTTAACATAAAATCTCCACATATAATTGCCATAGTTTTATTCCATTAATCATTTCTCATTCATAACTCATTCATCACTTAGAAATTTCATTCCATACTACTTCAATATATGAATACATTACATTCAGCTCAATCAATTACATTTCATGTTCACATTACATACTTAGATATGTATAGAATTCTCAGATCTCACATCCTCCCCACCTTAAAAAGAATTTGGTCCTCCAAATTCAACTCGCCTCATCAAACAGATGGGGGTACTTCTCCTTCATGAGGCTTTCCAATTCCCAGGTTGCCTCTTCCATTGAGTAATGTTTCCACAAAACTTTCACTGATAGGATGCTCTTAGTCCGAAGTACCTTCTCTTTTCTATTGAGAATCCGGACAGGTTCTTCGGTGTAGCTCATGTCCTCTTGTATGTCCATCTCTTCATACTCTATGACCGGATACTTCCTCAACATGGACACATGGAAAATGTTGTGTATTTCGGACATCTGTGGGGGTAATGCCAACTATAGGCTACCTCTCCCACTCTCTCAAGAATCTCGAATGGTCCAATGTATCGAGGACTCAATTTCCCTTTCTTTCCAACTCTCATGATACCCTTACTCGGTGATATCTTCAGAAATACTGTATCACCAACATCAAACTCAAGTGGCCGTCTACGCACATCTGTGTACTTTTCTGTCTACTCTGTGCAGCCCGTAATCTCTCACATATGAGTTTCACACTCTGTACAGCTCGTAATCTCTCACATATGAGTTTCACACTCTGTACAGCATATTCAACAAGTTCGAGAGCATTTATCTTTCCGTCGCCCACTTCTTCCCAAGCTACAGGGGATCTACACCTCCTACCATATAGAGCCTTAAAAGGTGCCATTCCAATACTCGCATGATAGCTATTATTGTACCCAAACTCTGCTAGGGGCAGGTGATCATCCTATGATCCCTTAAAATCCATCGTACACGCCCTCAACATATCCTCTAGGGTCTGAATAGTCTTCTCTGACTGACCATCTATCTGAGGATGATAGGCAGTACTAAAACTCATTCGAGATCCCATGGACTCTTGAAACTGGGTCCAAAATCTGGAAGTGAATCAGGAATCTCTGTCAGAAGTAATACTCACTGGAGCCCCATGTAATCTAGCTATCTCACTGACATATAACTCAGCTAAGGCATCCACAGTATCTGTGCTCTTGCTGGCAAGGAAGTGGGCACTCTTTGTCAGTCTATCCACTAAACTCATATGGCGTCATGACCTCTCCGGGTCCTCGGTAAACCCATAATAAAGTCCATGGTGACATGCTCTCATTTCTATGTAGGTACAGGTAAAGGCTGTAATAATCCTCCGGGCTTCTGATGCTCAGCCTTCACTTGCTGGCATACTAAACACTTGGCCACATACTCTGCCACGTCTCGCTTCATACCACTCCACCAGTATACCTTTCTCAAATCTCGGTACATCTTAGTACTCCCTGGGTACATGGTGTATTGCGAGCAGTGGGACTCTCTCAGTATTTGTCTCTTCAGGGAATCATCGTCTGGTACATAAATTCATCCTCTGAATCACAACAATCCATCCTCGCTGATTGTGAGATCCGACTACGAAGTCTACTCAGCTTGGCTAGCCATATCGATCAACCTCTGATCATTCCATTGCCTAATTCTAATCTGATTCATGATTCTGGGCTCTATTCGTAGGCTAGCTAGAAATCCAGTCTCTACCTCTTTAACTATGATCCAGAGTTCAGCGAACTGCTCCAATAATCCCATTCCTTGATCATCATAGCAGATACCATACTCTTCCTGCTCAGGGCATCAACAACTACGTTCGCTTTACCCGAATGGTATAGAATCTCACAGTCATAATCCTTAAGGAGTTCCATCCACCTCATTTGCCTCATATTTAACTCTTTCTGATCAAACAGATACCTCAAACTCTTGTGATTAGTGAAGATCTAAAATTTTTCCCCATATAAGTAGTGCCGCCATATCTTCAAGGCAAATACCACAACGGCTAACTCCAAATCATGTGTGGGGTAATTTCGCTCGTGATCCTTCAATTGTCGCGATCCATAGGTAACCACTCTTCCATGCTGCATGAGCACACACCCCAAATCTTTGATGGGATGCATCACTATAAACTGAAAATCCTCCTGATCCCTCAGGGATAGTCAACACAGGTGCCGCTGTTAATCTCCTTTTTAACTCCTGAAAATTGAGCTCACATTTGTCAGTCCAAAGGAACGGAGTCTCCTTGCGCGTGAGCTTAATCAAAGGAGCGACAATCTTGGAAAATCCTTCCACAAATCTTCTGTAATACCCTGCCAAACTAAGGAAGCTTTGTACCTCTATAACTGTTCTCGGTCTTTCTCAATTAAGCATAACCTCCACTTTACTTGGATCCACTGACACTCCTTCCTCTGAAACTATATGGCCAAGGAAAACTATCTGATCCAGCCAAAACTCACACTTACTAAGCTTTCCATATAATTACTTATCTCGGAGTATCTGAAGTACTAACCACAAGTGTTGTGCATGCTCCTCATAAGACCGAGAGTACACCAAAATATCATCAATAAAGACTATCACAAACTTATCTAGATAGTCTCTGAACACCTCGTTCATTAATCTTAAAGGCTGCAGGGGAGTTCGTCAATCCAAAGGGTGGCCATATCTTGTTCTGAAGGTCATCTTTGGAATATCTTCTTCTTAATCCTCAATTGGTGATAGCCCGATCTTAAATCAACCTTAGAGAAGACTGAGGCCCGTCTCAACTGATCAAGTAAATCGTCAATCCTGGGCAATTGGTATTTATTTTTATCGTGGCTTTATTCAATAGTCGGTAGTCTATACACAATCTGAGACTACCATCCTTTTTCTTCACGAATAACACTGATGCTTCCCACGGTGAAACACTAGGTCTAATAAATCCTTGATCCAATAACTCCTGTAGTTGTTTCTTCAATTCCTCTAGTTCCACTAATACCATCCTATACGGAGGTCTAGAGATAGGCTAAGTATCCGGTACCAAATCAATGGTAAACTACAGCTCTCTCTTTGGTGGTAAACCAGTCAACTCATCTGGGAAGACATCCGAAAATTCACATACCATAGGTATATCCTCGATCCATGGATGTTTCCGATCATCATCTGAGATGAATGTTTCATAACGTTCACATGAATGATCAAATTTAGTATTCTTAAAAGTAACGTCATAATTTCCAATTACTTACAAAATTTCATACGTCTATTTACTCAATATTTCAAATGTACACTGTAAGATTCAAGTAGGGAGAAGGTTACAATCTTATGTAGCAGTCTAAACTCACTCGATTGGTTGTCAGCCAATCCATTCCCAACATTACATCAAACCCATGCATATTTAACATTATTAGATCTGCTAACATTACTCTATCTCTCACCTTTATTTCACATCCTCTACAGATCAACTCGGTTCTCTGGGATTCACGCATGGGGGTATTTACATGTAGTATATACTCTAGAGGTTCAAACTTTAAATTTAATATACATGTAAAATACTCAAAAATAAATGAATACGTGGACCTTAAATTAATCAACACATGAGCCTTATGATTACAGACAAAGAGTATACCTCTTATAGTTTCTGCAGAAGTGTCTGCTGTCTCTTTGTCCAAAGTAAACACACGTCCTACTATAACGGGCTTCTTTCCTTTCTCTGCAGCAGTGGCTCGTCTCGGTGGATTCACTCTCTAAGGCTATTATCTGGCAGGTTTCGGAGCATGTAGTTTCTGAGGTTGAGGGCAATCTCTTAGTCTGTGACCCATGTCTCCACATCTGAAACATCCCCGGATCAACCCAGTACAACTTCCCTCATGCGATCGGCCATAGTCTCTACAAACCCTTATCTCAGGCCTGACATCTTGAGGGGTCTCTCTGATGATGGGATAAGCTCTAAGTCTCTCAAATCTGCCCTTCTGTACCTCAATCCTTCCTCTTCTGAAGGAACCTCTCCGAATATCTGCCTGAGAAATCGCTGCCCTTATCCCTAGTCATAGCACTAAACTCATTCAAGGATTGTACAATTTCGATTCCCCTCTCAATCTCTTGTGCTCATCTCAGAGCATCTCCAAACTCGATAATACATAGCCCTATCAATCGATCTCTGATGATGGGCTTTAATCCATACATAAATCTCTTAGTGCGGAGCTCTTCATTTTTTAAGGTCTCTGGATCATACCTCAATAGAGCGGTAAATTGGCTCTCATAATCATCCACAGATATATCGCCCTGTACTAGATTCAAAAACTCTGCTTGTTTCCTTCTCTGAGCAGCTCGTGGTACAAATTGGGCTCTAAAGGCCACCTGAAATTCATCCCAGCTAATCACATCCTGGCTGGATATCAGAATACTCTGGGTAGTACCCCACCAATCTCAAGCTCTCCCTTTCAACATACAGGCACCCATACTAACCCTCTCAGCATCAGTGCATCCCAAATAGTCAAATATGACTCTGAACTCAGTCAACCACTCCTCAGCGTCTGTAGGATCCTTTTTCCCTCTGAATGCGGGCGGGTTCATTTTCAAAAAGTCCTTCAGTCAGACCATACTCCTATCATCAGGCTGAGTAATGGGAGGCATTAGGTCCATCTGTACTGGGGGTATCAGAGGTCCTTGTGGTGGTGTAGGAGTAGTACCCGAGACATTAACTCCACAATATTACGAGAATAGCACTGTCATTTCCTCAAAACCTTACCGCACATCACACTCAATCCGATTAAATCAAGAGTTAGGACTCTCTGGTTGTGGGACAGGTGGCGGAGGGGACTCTGCCTGTAAATACAACATAAGTCTAGGAACATGAAATGTAAATTATACCTCAATACAATATATGGCCTAGAGCTCAAGTCCTCCACTAGCCACTACTCCATACGTCGCAGAGAAACTCACTTCACTTGAAGAAACTGGGGGGAAGATAAAACATGGTGAGCTTCTAAATCGCTCAGTAAGGAGGTAAGAGACTCATTATTGAAACAATGATTTGCACAACACAATCATTTTGTCTCGTAGTTGAAACTCAATTAAAACGTAGCATGAACTCATTAAAACATCATCCTCATCTCATTTTTCTAAAATCATGTAAAACATGAAAGTACATAACTCAGTACAAAGTATAATTACAAGCATGTGGAAATCAAAATGTGATAATGGCTTTTCTCATCAAATCGTGATAAAAATCACCTCAATAGAAATGCACGTGGCACAGGCACAAAACACAAACTCATGTGCATAAAAAGGAGACTAGACAAGAAAACTCATTGATAGAGGCCTACTTGCTCGTAATGTTCATGATGATCGTGATGCCAAGGATGGGTCATCCAAGGAAGTCCAATTACCCAAGCCCTCTATATTTGTTTGGAAGCCCAAACGACATGAATCTTGGTTTAGTAATTGATGGAGGTCCACTTACTCGTGATGTTCATGATGATCGTGAGACCAAGGATCCATGGGTCATGCAAGGAGATCCAATTACCTGAGCTCGAGCTAAGAAGATGCAATAAGCCCTGATCTCATTGGTTTGTCAAGGAAGCTTCCATAAAAAGTCCCCAGCTACCTATATTTGTTTGGAAGCCCAAACGACATGAATATTGGTTTAGTAATAAGTTGGGTTAAGTGTTTAATAGCTCACATTTGAGTCTTATTATATTTTATATCAATTATCCTATGTAACTAGGCTTATGCTTGAATTTAGGTTTTAGTCTTATTTTCTATTTGGTGTTAATTCCAGCCCACTTATTTAAGGGCTTAAGTGCTAGATATTATTATAAATACATTGTAAATGCTCTTGAATAGAATAGATCAGATTGAATTTTCAAAAATTTGAGTGTGCCTCTTTCTAAAGTTCCCTCTTAACTAGGCTTATCAAGGTCTTCTTCCTTGTGGCGCCTCCCTCTTTACCAACCACCATTGTTATACTTTAGGTTCTCGAATTTTATATTCGTAGGGTCGAGGTCCAATACCTTTGGTTCAAGTCTCTTTAGACTTCGGGTCTAGGTTCTTATTCTATTTTCCATTTAAAGTCCTAAATCATCCTCTTATATGCGCATATCAGTTTGGTATCAAAGCAAAGTTTCGATTTTCTGGTTGTGTGAGACCCCGTATATGTATAATGGTATATATGTACATAGAAATGTAAATAAAGTTGTACTATGAATTCATAAGTGAAGTATGATGTAAGTCCATAAGTTAATGTACACACATGTAATAAGAGTGGTGATTATACATACAAGTTACATTATGTATGAATGTAAAGAAATGGACTTAAACATGTGGAGAATGTGAGTAGAATGGATTATGAGTAGTGTGGTAAAATGGAAGTAGAATTGGATAAGTTGTGCACTTCCATTTGGTTTATATCGTATACTTTTGGTTATACAAGGATTCCACACAAGTTTCAATATGAATAAGGTATGTATGGATGTCATTTTCAAGTCTCAAAGATGATTGGATGAGAAAATGATCATGGCAACAAAATGTATGAAGTTTGGTAAGTGTTGCTGCAGAAGAACTGCAGAAAATCTGGAAATTGTGAAGGGTAGATCGATCTCATAGGAAGAGAGATCGATTTGGAAGAGCCAAAATGCTCTTATTTGCGCAATGGAATAGAGCAGATCGATCTCCAATGGAGCTAGATCGATCTCCTAAGCATTCTGTATTGAAAAGATCGATCCTTAAGCACCCAGATCGATCTCCTTAGCTCTCTGTTTGGGAGCAGATCGATCTCATGCTTCGACAGATCGATCTCATGCTTAAAATGCCATGAAAAAGAGGGATTTAAGGGGACCAGATCGATCTCCTCAAGTTATTTCTATATAAGGAGTGTTGAAAATCTGAAAATTTCCACTTTCAACCCAAAAACCTAACTTTCTCTCTCTAAAATCAGCCATTTTCAGTAAGATTTGAAGAGAGACCATTCGAGGCAAAGTTGTTCCTATCACAGAGGAGAACAACATAGTTGGAAGGCATTTTCCCATTGTTGGTATTGAAGGAGCTAAGGGCATTGTCATTTGGAGCAAGAAGAGAAATCAAATTGGGTAAGATTCTAACACTCCAACTATGGTACATTGTCTATATAATTGATTTTGGAGTTTTTGGCATGAGTATGGATGGTTAGAAACTATCTAAAATGCATTGGAATGATTATGACCTATAAATGGTCTAGAGTGAGAAAGTGGAATGTATGGAGATGAATGAGATATGTAGAAGTTATTAATAGTGTTGTGGTATGATTTTAAGATGTGGTTAGTGGATAAATTGAGAGATTTACCTAAAAGAGGTAAAATGTGGATTAAGGCATTTGTAAAATGCATAAGTGAATAATATTGACTAGTGAGGTCAATTATGGGTTAAAAACATTAACTCAATTGATTGAATGAATGAATCGCAGCTTCCGAGGATACGCCGAGGCGAGTTGAGCCAAGAGCATGAGAAGCTAAAAGGAAAGGAGTCACACCAAGTGAATCGAGGTAAGGGAATTGTGTGGACTCTTAGAGATATCTGTGCGCAACTTGGGCGCATTAAATGCTTTGCTAGAATGCATGAGACATTAGGAAATGATGTTGGGTGATTGAAGGGTAAAAGTTGGGAGTTTGATAAAATGTGCATGAAAACAAAAGCATATTGCTTTGAAAATCATGTTTTATTGCTTTTTAACAAATGATTGGTAGGTTGGCTAACATTGAAATGATTTGCAAGAGAAATGAGTGTGTTTTGGTTTTGTTAACCATATTTTGCAAAGTTTTGAGCCACCTACATGATTTCGTGAGTATGAAAGCGTGCTAGAGTATGACTCGCACGAGATTTGACGTGTTTTATACACATAAGTGCTAGAGGCATTAGTTTTCACACGGAATTCATATTTGTTTTGGCATTGTACTTAGAGTTTGTCTCGCACTAGATGCTCACCTTGCATGTTGTCGTGATTGGAGCTTCGAGTAGACTGGGTGTCACATCGATTAAATAGGCTCACACGTGCATTGTTTTGACATGATTAATTAGCCGTGTTAGGAGCTTCGAGTAGACAAGAGGTCGTACCGATTAAATAGGCTCACACGTGCGTTTGAGATGTGGCATGATATGATGTGTTGATTGGGTCCACGGAGTACGTGTACCCTGCATGTAGCATGGAGTACCTTGTACCGTGTTGAGATGTGGCGTGATATGATGTGTTGATTGGGTCCACGGAGTACGTGTACCCTGCATGTAGCATGGAGTACCTTGTACCGTGTTGAGATGTGATGTGCCGTCTTCGGACAAGATCTGCTATGGATCGGCGGGTAGGATTTGACCCACCTCCCGTGTGGAAGCAGATAGTGGTGATATCCCACACACCTGATCCGTGTAGCCGGTATCACAGGTTATGTACATAGGCCTTGAGGTTATTACCTGTTGTTGAACTGCCTATCTCACATGTCTACTGCTATTTGAGAATAAATCCATGTTTGAAATGATTTGTGGGTCAGGAAAGTCCAAGGGTGGGCTGAGACCTAACCAGTGTTGGATTGATTTGTTAATGGTTTTTAAAGTGCATGGATGCATGATGTTTAATGCCATGCTTTATTGTGAAAATGCATGATGGTTAATGCTATGCTATGTGAGAAAATGCATGATGGGTAATGCCATGCTTTTAATTGTGAATTATGCATGATGATTTATACCATGCTTTGAGTTGAAATGTGCACTGAATTTTAATAGCATGAATGCTTTACATACCATTAACACAATCATACACTCATGTTTTGAGGTAAATGATGAATTAAATGCTTTTGAGCATGGCATCACGATCACGTAGATAGTGCAGTATCTACCTGTTCGCATGATTGCCTTACTGAGCGTGTGGTTTGCTCACCCCCTTATTTTCCCCCTCTCTACAGAGATTTGAGTATAGAGTGAGCGTGACTGGAGGTGTTCCCTTTTGGTAATCCGCTGCATCCCATCGCTAAAGGTATACACACTGTTGAAATTTTGTATCTAAACTTACGATAACACAGTAGCATTTTGTATGTAACTATTGAGGATGTAAAACAACGTAAACACATATAACAACTCTGATATATATACATTTATACAAGTGTTTACTGATGAATAATATACAAATTGAATTGGTATGGTGGAGTGAGTTAGACATCGACACACAGCCCAACTATTGAGAGTGTGGTTGTTCACGATCAAGGAAGGATGATTAATAATTGATGCATGAAAATACGAAAAATTTACACGTATTTTGGTAAGTTGAGGGTCGTGATAGGTTGTGCGTCTTCTCTTTCATCTCTAACACTAAGTCAGTGTCAAAAAGAAAAAGAAAGAAAAAAAGAAATAAAAAAAAAAGAAGAAAAAAAGAAATCGTGTACGGTTCAAACACTGTTCATAAAAAATTCTGTTGAGTTACGAGACGCACGAGTACACGTTTTAAAGAAAACAATGAAATACAACGAACCTGTGAATATAATTCACAGGCCCCACCCTCTCTTGGCTAAATTCCATTGTTTTCCTATAGTTTTAGGCATTTTTTTGTTTTTCTAGTGATTATTTCTTTGAGATTCTTGTTGTGTTTGAGTTGGACTTCTGAAATTTTGTTTCAAGTCAGTATCTTAGCCACACTAAAACTCTTCCTCACCACCCAAGTCACAAATCAGATTAGTCTTTGTTAAAAAAAACAAGCAAAAAAAATCCTACGCTTAGTTGTAGTGTTTGAGTTGGATTCTACACTTAGTCGTTGTATTTGAGTTGGACTCTACAGTTAGTCGTTGTGTTTGAGTTTGACTCTACACTTAGTCGTTGTGTTTGAGTTGGACTCTACACTTAGTTGTTGTGTTTGAATTGGACTTCTTAATTTTTGTTTCAAGTCAGTCTCTTAGCCACACTAAAACTCTTCCTCACCACCATAGCCACAAATCATATTAGTCTTTATAAAAAAAAAAGAAGCAAAAAAAAAATACTTGGTGAATTGGTTGATCTTTCGAGGTTGAATCTTTGACTGAGTCTCTAGTATGATTGTGAACCTATAGAGTTGAGGTAGAGTAAGGGAAAAAGGCATGAGTGTGTGAAAAACATTAGTAGAGAAAAGCCAAATTACTTGAGTGAAACACGAGTGTGAGTGCCCCATCTTGAGTGAATTGAGTGTAAACACGTGAGGTTATCACTTGTGAGGTTCTTTATTTTCTGTTATCACTAACGTTTCTTACAAGTTAAAGATGTCTTCTGAAGGTGATAAGTCAGACTTTAAAAAAATTGAGTTCATGCTCCAGGCAATGCAACAACAGTTCCAACGGATGAACGTGAAATTCAATGACATTCATGATAAGTTGGACCGACATGAAGCTCAGTTTGCAAGGATCCAACAAGGTGATTCTTCCCATATGAAAAGTAAGATTGTTACCAATGAAGAGTATGATGATAATATTGGGTATGATTTGAAAGAAGAGTCTGAGGCAAATAGACATCATAGAAGGCATCATGAGTATGGAGATGGAGATCGAGTTTATAGAGCCCGTGATAGAGGCAAAGAGAAGATGGATGGAAACCTTGGTAGCATAAAATTGAAGATTCCTCATTTCCAAGGCAAGAATGATCCCGATGCTTATTTAGAGTGGGAAAGGAAGATTGACATGGTATTTGACTGCCACCACTACTCTGAGGTAAAGAAGGTTAAACTTGTTGCAGTAGAGTTCACAGAATATGATATGGTATGGTGGGATCAGCTGGTCTCCAGTAGAAGAAGATGTGGTGATCCTCCAGTGTCTACATGGGATGAGATGAAGCGTATCATGAGGAAAAGATTTGTGCCTAACCATTACTACAAAGAGTTGTACTAGAAGCTCCAAGGTCTCACCCAGGGTTCAAAAAGTGTTGACGATTATTACGAGGAGATGGAGATAATCATGATTCGAGCCAATATCCAGGAGGATGCAGAAGCTACTATGGCTCGTTTTCTCCAAGGTTTGAATCGTGAGATTGCCAATGTTGTAGAGTTGCAGCATTACATGGATTTAGAGGAGATGCTTCATGTGGCCATCAAAGTGGAAAGGCAACTCAAAAGGAAAGGTATATCCCGTTTCACTCCTAGTTCAGTTCCTGTTTGGAAATCTAACACCTTTCGTAGGGATGATAAGCCTGTGTTTAAGCCTAAGTCAGAAAGTTTTGTTAAGCTAAAGTCTGAGGATCCTCCAAAGCCTAAGACTGAGCCTGCCCAAGCATCCCAGAGCAGAACACATGACATAAAGTGTTCTAAGTGTTTGGGTCATGGATATGTTGCCTCTCAGTGTCCTAACCGTAGAGTGATGCTCATGCTTGAGAATGGAGATGTTGAGAGTGAAGGTTCTGATGTTGGTATTGAGGATGAGATGCATGCGTTAGAAGATGCTGAAGAAGAAGAAGTTGTTGAGTTTGCTGCTTATGGTGAAGCACTTGTTGTCAGACGTGCTCTTAATACTCATGTGAAGTTTGAGGATGAGGTACAACATGAAAACATCTTCCATACAAGATGTTATATTAGTGACAAGGTATGCTCTGTGATCATTGATGGTGGGAGTTGTACTAATGTTGCTAGCACATACCTTGTTGATAAGCTAAAATTGCCCACTACCAAGCATCACCGCCCATATAAGTTGCAGTGGATTAATGATTGTGGTGAAGTGAATGTGGTGAAGTAAGTCTTGGTTCCTTTCCGTATTGGAAGATATCAAGATAAAGTGTTGTGTGACGTGGTACCCATGCAAGCTAGCCACCTGTTGCTGGGTAGACCGTGGCAGTATGATCGGAGAATCATCCATGACAGTTACACTAACCGTTACTCCTTTTTTATGGGTGGCAAGAAGATCACTCTTGTTCCCCTTAGCCCCAAGGAGATTTACGAGGATCAATTAAGGCTGAAGGAGCGACATGAGCAAGCTACCTAAAGAAAAGAAGGGAAGTAAGGAAAGCAAAGGAATGAGCTACCATGTCAATCCTCGAGATGTGAAAACTGCATTTATTGTTAAGTCTCCTATCCTTTTGCTTTTATTTAAAGATTCTTGTTTCATTGATACTGAACTCCATGATACTTTGCCTACTGATGTTGTCTCATTATTGCAGGAGTTCAAGGATGTATTCCCTGAGGAGATCCCAAATGGACTACCACCGATTCGTGGGATTGAGCATCAGATTGACCTTATCCCCGGAGTTGCCATACCTAACCGCCCAGCCTACAGAAGTAATCCAGAGGAAACGATGGAGCTTTAAAGGCAAGTTGAGGAGCTCATGAGGAAAGGTTACGTGAGAGAGAGCATGAGTCCATGTGCCGTGCCCGTATTGCTTGTGCCTAAAAAGGATGGGACGTGGAGGATGTGCGTTGATTGTCGAGCCATCAACAAAATCACTGTAAAGTATCGCTATCCTATTCCTAGGCTAGATGACATGCTCGATAAGTTGCATGGTGCATGCATATTTTCTAAAATTGATTTAAATAGTGGATATCACCAAATTCGTATGAAAGAAAGTGATGAATGGAAAACCGCATTTAAGACTAAACACGGTCTTTATGAGTGGTTGGTTATGCCTTTTGGCTTGACTAACGCACCCAGTACTTTCATGCGCTTAATGAACTATGTTTTACGTGCTCTCATTGGTAAGTATGTGGTTGTCTATTTCGATAACATTCTAATTTACAGTAAGAGTCTACATGAGTATGTTGAGCATCTTAGGAATGTTCTTACTATTTTTAGGAATGAAAGTTTGTATGCCAATTCTAAGAAATGTACATTCTGCACTGATAAGGTTGTTTTCCTTGGATATGTAGTTTCTTCACATGGCATTTCTGTTGATGATGAGAAGGTAAAGGCAATTAGAGATTGGCCTATACCTAAGTCTGTTTCTGAAGTGTGTCAAGCTATTGAAAGGAAGACTGAGCAGTATACCATCCAAGCTAATAAGCACAAGAAAGTAGTCTTTGAACCTGGTGATTGGGTTTGGGTATATATGAGAAAGGAGAGGTTCCCTACTTAGCGACGAACTAAGTTGTATCCCCGAGGAGATAGACCATTCCAAGTCATTGAGAAGATCAACGATAATGCCTATCGATTGGATCTTCCTGGTGAGTATGGTGTATCTGCTACTTTTAATGTTTCTAATCTTTCTCCCTTTTCTTTTGATGACGGTACATGCGATTTGAGGACAAATCCTTTTGAGGAGAGGGGGAATGATGGAGGTCCACTTACTCGTGATGTTCCTAATGATCGTGATGCCAAGGATCCATGGGTCATGCAGGAGATCCAATTAACCGAGCTCGAGCTAAGAAGATGCAACAAGCCATGATCTCATTGGTTTGTCAAGGAAGCTTCCATGAAAAGTCCCCAGCCACCTATATTTGTTTGGAAGCCCAAACGACATGAATCTTGGTTTAGTAATAAGTTGGGTTAAGTGTTTAATAGCCCATATTTGAGTCTTATTACATTTTAGACCAATTATCCTATGTAACTAGGCTTATGCCTGAATTTAGGTTCTAGTCTTATTTTCTATTTGGTGTTAATTCCAGCCCACTTGTTTAAGGGCTTAAGTACTAGATATTATTATAAATACATTGTAAACGCTCTTGAATAGAATAGATCAGATTGAATTTTCAGAAATTTGAGTGTGCCTCTTTCTAGGGTTCCCTCTCAACTAGGCTTATCAAGGTCTTCTTCCTTGTGGCGCCTCCCTCTTCACCAACCACCATTGTTATACTTTAGGTTCTCGAATTTTATATTCGTAGGGTCGAGGTCCAATACCTTTGGTTCAAGTCTCTTTAGACTTCGGGTCTAGATTCTTATTCTATTTTCCATTCAAAGTCCTAAATCATCCTCTTGTACGCGCATATCAGTAATAAGTTAGGTTAAGTGTTTAAATAGCCCACATTTGAGTTTTATAGCGTTTTAGACCAATTATCCTATGTAACTAAGCTTATGCGTGAATTTAAGTTTTAGTCTTATTTTCTATTTGGTGTTAATTCCAACCCACTTGTTTAAGAGCTTAAGTGCTAGATATTATTATAAATACTTTGTAAATGCTCTTGAATAGAACAGATCATATTGAATTTTCAGAAATTTGAGTGTGCCTCTTTCTAGGGTTCTCTCTCAACTAGGCTTATCAAGGTCTTCTTCCTTGTGGCGCCTCCCTCTTCACCAACCACCATTGTTATACCTTAGTTTCTCAAATTTTATATTCGTAGGGTCGAGGTCTAATACCTTTGGTTCAAGTTTCTTTAGACTTCGGGTCTAAGTTGTTATTCTATTTCCATTCAAAGTCTATCATCATTATTTTCACCCTGCTTGCATTTTTTACTGTTTCAATTCCTAATCCACACGTTTCCTTGATCGTCCTAAATTATCCTCTTGTACGCACATATCAGTTTGGGTCATTAGCGTGAGGGTCATGAGTGGGCATGTCGTGAGGGTCATTAGCGGGCATGCCGCGAGGGTCATGAGCGGTCATGCCGCGAGGGTCATGAACGGTCATGCCGTGAGGGTCATTAGCGGGCATGTCGTCAGAGCCTCGCGTGAGCATGTTGTAAGGGTCTTGCGCGACATTTCCTTCTTCCACCAAATTTCGTACAGTTGCCGTCAGATTCGTTTGCGGAAAGGTGCCTTTGAACAGATTCACCATAACCTACAAGGCTTGGACGGTTTCTTCTCCTTTTTTCTCATAGCTTCAAATTCAACTACAAAAATTGTCATCATACTCGACCTTCTCTCCCCTTGGACTCCATCACCCATGTCACCAATTGGAGAGCTTGCCACATCTTCATTTTCATTATTCCTCATCGTTGTTGATCGTGTTCTCACCATTATTGTAGAGATAAGAACTTTTCTTTTGTTTTCCACAAACGACACCAATTATTATTGCCCAACAGAATGATGACGTGTTGTTGACGTCCTCGCTTCGATCTTCGTGCCACATGTAATCAGATTTTCTACAAGAAAATGAATGATCAGAGGGACGCGGGGAATGATAACGTGTTGCTGACGTCCTCGTTTCGATCTTCGTGCCACATATAATTAGATTTTCTGCAAGAAAATGAATGATCAGAAGGACGCAGGGGTTGTTCCTTGTGTAAGCACTCCGATGCTTAAGTGAGAAGAAAATTTTAGCAAAGTTTCTGTAGAGAAAGTAGAGATTTAGGTTTTTAAGTCATACCTGTCACTTATTTATATGGATTTATTCTGCTTGTAATTACGTATATATCATTGGACTAAACGTCATTTTTTGTCTTATTTAAAATGTATATATAATGAATAAAATATTTGATTTTTTTCATGCCACGTGTTAATTTTTTATTGACTTAAGTATATTGAATATTTTTATCCTCAACAAAAGTAAAATATAACAAATAAAAGCATATAATTTTTAAATAATATGCAAAATATGCATTTATGAATCCTAAACCCGCAATTTACAATTTCATTGCTTCCTCTTTCTTGGTACTACAATTTTTTTTTTTCACCATCTAAAATTTTCAAATAGCATACTCGCTAATCTATCCAGCCAATTATAATAATTTTTTTAATGGAAATTGTTTTTTAATGACAATTATTTTCTTTTAGGTTCTAACAGCAAGCTAGGCCTTTTATTCCATCCCAGGACCCATCCAAAGGTTCATATTTTTCCCCTCTCACTTTCTCTGCATATTTCTCCTTCGTTCCGGCACCCAGAGGGATAGCCAGCCATGGACTTGGAATCGAACTTCGAAATCAGCCGCACAGCGGAGTTCATTCTAAGCAGGAACTTTACCAGAGTTGCTTTGCAGGTAAAGATATATATATATATATATATATATATATATATATATATATATATATATATATATATATATATATATATATATATATCGATTCCATATATATTTGTTGTAGTTGTTGCCTTTTTTTTTTTTCTCCTTTTATTTATCTGCTGGATGGAATATTTGGCTTTGCGTTCCAGTTCCCGGATGACTTGTTGAAACACTCAACAAAGGTGGTTACGTCTCTAAGAAACAAACTTGGGTCAGGTAATAAAGTCGGGTTATTTGTAATGGCTGACACTACATTTGGAAGTTGTTGTGTTGATGAAGTGGGAGCTTCCCATATCGCTGCTGATTGCGTTATACATTATGGACATACCTGTCTCAGCCCGTAAGTACTCCTCTTTTTTTTTTCCTTTAGAGTATCTTTGTTTTTATTAGCTTGGATGTAGTTTTATCAATTCTGGGTCTTTATAGATGAATTAATTTTTCAACTAGTTTTGTTGGAATGGTGCTTCTTTTTCCTCTGTTCTGTTATGCCTAAGAAATTTTTGGTTTTTGCATTGTCCTTGTTGGAGCTTAAATAAAAAAGTTGGTCTCTTTCCTTATTAGCTTAAGCTTTCCGAATAATTGGGGTCACCCAACTTTTATTTTGGCGTGTGGTACTAGATCAGAGGTCTTGTGTTTCAAACCTGACAATCTCATATCCTATTAGTTAATTTCTTATTTTGTTGTCGTGCCCATTGAGCTATACGTGCAATGCTCTTTAATCTTTCACCTTTCTTAAACACTTGAGCTCATGTGAAAAACCCTTTAATCATTCATCTGGCTTACGCGTAAGTGGTGTATCAGAATTTGAGTATAAAAGCTGGATCGTGTTGACAGGTCCTACTATAATTCGTAATCAACTCTCTCTTTGACTATCCTATAGTACTTGGTTACGGTATTGAATTACAATGTCTGATGTGATTTTAAATTCAAACTTATAGGATTGAAATTCTTGTGCTTTATAATTTATATTATGATTTGACAAAGTTCGGCACCAAATATTAACTTCTTAATTAAAGTCCTCCTCTATCTGGACTTAGGAAAGACCTGTCCTGTTTATGCAATGAGTTTTAATTGTTTAGTGTTGGAAAAGTGATAAGGAGTTCAAATCCAAGGTAATAAGGATCTTTGATAACATGGTGAAGTGAAAGTTTAGATCACTCCCAAGGAGAAGTTGACTGATGAATACTGAAATCTTGAGTCTTGTGAAGTTTTTTATTATTTATTTTTTTGGTTCATAAAAGTTTAGGAGTAGAGGAAGTTACCCCATCTGCAAGGTTAGGGAAAACCTCCAACCCATTACTGGGATTTATGGATCCATTGAACTTTCACTTGCAGATTTTTCGGAATTTACAGATTATCTACCAACGAGGGACCGTGGGAATTCAAACTTGAATGCTTTGCACTCAACATCCGAACATTAACCATTAGCTTTGAAGATGATTTGTGAGTACCAAATGGAAGAATATGAGTCTAAAAAAAGATCTTTCTTTTTTATACATGTTAGAAGGAATATCGGAAGAGCTTAAATTACCTTTACTGTTTAATTTTTGCTCATAAGGAATGGTTAAGCGTCTGAGTATACTTCAGCTACACCCCTTGTGATTACAACTTTTCCCCCATAATTTTGTGAGATTTTTTCCTGTATCAGGACCTTGTGATTATTATTATTATTATTATTTTTATTTTTTCTGAAAGGAGGTTAAACCATTAATTCCACTCAGTAAAATTACAAAAACATCTTTCAAAGTTTCTTAATTATTAACACTTTAGGTATTTTCATAATTTTGTAATTTAAAAACTAACAGTTTGGCTCCCTATGTAATTGAACTTATCTAGGTGCTACTTGAGGAAAAAAATTCACAGAGTGCTATTAGTTGAAATCGTATGGGGTCTAGTTCCTAAGAGCGGAGTCCAGTGAAATTTTTTATGTTGCTTGAAAATTGTTATAAGTTAAGGCTGTTAGTGATTGTTGCAAGAGTTAGCTGTTTTTACAGTTTATGGATTGTACAATAGGGTGTGAACGTTGTTTACTTCTCTTGGTTTCTATGTATAATGGTTTTCTCCTATAATGGTTCAGTTGAAGATTTGTGACATCGGAAATGGTTTAATTTTGTTGTTCCTGTGTGCTCTCTCCTATCAAAGACTAATTTTTGTTGCAGAACCTCAACTCTTCCAGCATTTTGTGTTCTCGGAAAAGCTTCAATCAGCATATCCCGTTGTGTTGAGAAGTTATCAAGTTATGTTTGGACCAGTTGCAAACCTATTGTGGTATGATAAGTAGTGTAGAATTTCTACCTTGTCACTTTTAAGCTATTTTTACATTGTGATGTAAAGATATCACAGATAACAATTTTCCTGATATATGTTCTCATTTTTGTTAAACCTAATCATTTTTTCTCACTTTTTTGTTTTTTTTTTTATATGTAGCTCATTTAGTTGCATTTGTAGATAGGAAGATTATATAAAATGTCTGTTTCACTAGGGGTTATGAGATATATTCTTGAAGTTATGTTTTGGCTTTGCTATTCACCTTGGACTCTCTCTCTCTCTTTGGAGAAAGTATATAAAATTGGAGAAAAGATAAAGTTAGGAATGAGTGATTAGGAAAAGGTTAGGGTTGCATCTATTGGAGGCCAATGATTGAAACACGTGTAAGGTGCTTTGTGAGAAGATGTCAGTTAATGGAGGACACTACTGTCAAGAGAGGGAGAAGAAGGCTAAAGAGCACTAGATGAAAACTATAAAGAAAAAAAAAAGGCCTCACTTTTACTGAGCTCATTGATGGTTTTGAATAGAGTATAGTTTAATATGATCCATATAATTGGCCTTATGTAGCAGGAAAAGGCTTAGCTGGTGTTGTGGAAACTGAAAATAAATTTTCAGCCCTTAAATATTGCTCAATTCTAGCTGCTGTAAATAGAAAATGTCGTAAAGTAGGTAGTTGAAAACTACAAGTCCCTTGACTTGAACTTGAGTGATTTTACAAATCTAGCATCCTGTAAAACAACCCAATTGACCTATATGCAAGCATCACTTTACTAGCTGTTTTAACATTTGTCATGGAAACATTGACGATATGTTCGGATTTCAAGGCAGAACATAAGTGTATAGAACTTCCTCTTTTTTTTTTTTTTTTTAATTCTATTTAGTTTGACTGGATGGTTTATTTTTGCTGCTTCAAACTAAGGGCATTCCTAGATTTCATTTTTCTCTTGCTCATTAAAGGTTCTCTTGCTAACGTGCTGGCAACATTTTTTTTAGAAATTAGCAAAATTATGTTAAGATGGAAGGGAATGTCAACTAAACACCAGTGTTAGCTTAGTGGTATCAAAGTCAATTGTTACGAATGATTCAGATAATTATTAAAAAAATTCATTATGGTCTTCATCCTTTCATGTTTCTCTTTTGTGATGTTTCATTTTTCTCAGACGTATTTGTGAAAAATTGGTCTTCTTCACAATATGCGAGCAACATATATTAAGATGAGAAGGAAACATTAACTAAATGCCAAATATGTTAACAGTGGGATCATGGTCATGGTTGATTCCTATGAATTACATAAACGATTCTGAGAAAAAGGATTTATTATGTTCTTTCTATGCTGATTTTTTCTTTCTCAAGTCGCAGAGTTCCTATCGTTTGGATATAATATGGCCAGAAATAGCTGGTACAATCATTTTTGCGAGGACCAATGGTCGTATCTTTTGTAGTGCAGGTTCTTTATGGGTTAGAGTATGCACATGCAATACCACAGATCAAAGAAGCATTGACGGAAGCTATGTCTAAGGCCAAAGTGGAACTCAATTTTTCTGATGTTATGTGTCCCATTATTAATCCATTAGAAGATCATAGGAAGTCTAATGGACTTCTGGGATGTTTGGGCAACTGTACTTCTAATAACGGTTTAGGTGTGGCGACTGGAACTAGGTGTAGCCTAGGAGGTTTAATGTGGGATCTACCAGAGGGACAGAGAATGGAAGATTACTTGCTTTTATGGATTGGCCCTGATAATTCAGCTTTTGCCAATGTTGTGCTGACATTTAATGGCTGTGATATAGGTATTCCCTTCTTTGAATATAATAATCACCAATGAAATCATTCCTGAAGATATATGAGTACATATCCCACAGAGCAAGGACATTTTAATTCTTGATTGCATCTATGGACCTCTGCTAATTTTTGGTTGGTTGACAGATTTCTGCAAGTTTGGAAGTTTTCGAAATTCACAGTTGCTTGTGTTCCTCTGCATCTAGGCAGTTAAATGATTAATTCCCTACTTTGCATGTGCTCTTACATGGTTTCATTCTATCTGATTACCATGCATTGATGCTTCATACCGCGCTGGTTTTATTATTCTATCTGTTCACACCAGTCGTTTTCTTTTTTGTATGTTTTTGTTCGAGAGATAGTATGTCATAGACAGTGACACCAGCCAGATATACTTGCTTCCATGCTCTGGGTAGACTTTCTCAGACATTTTGATTAAGGAAACAGTATTTCATCAAGTCAAAATTACTTATGCTTGTGATGCTTTTGGCAAAGTAGCTTCTTCTGGTGATTTATGTACAGAGATGGAAAAATATGCTATTTTATCTTCCTGGAAAGCTATTTGTTGAAAGTTTGGTGTTTGTTTTTAGTCAGATATGATGTAACAGAGGATCACTTAGTGACAGATGTTTCCCAACAGAAAAGGATCCTCAAGCGTAGGTATACCTTTCAACTTTTCATGCTTCCACAGCCTCACTACTTTTGCTACCTTCCCAAAGTTTTGTTGCTATTTCTCTTTCTGAGTCAAGAACATCCAAAATTGTATTCCATCTAGACCTGTCACTAGTTATATATGATACATTCTCTTCATTTTCCTTATGCCCTATCAATATGGTATGGTGTTACTTATTTTGCACTATGCGACTGGTGTTTCTTGCAGATATTATCTAGTGGAGAGAGCTAAAGATGCGAATATGGTTGGGATTTTAGTAGGAACTCTTGGTGTAGGTTGGTTTTCATGTTGGTTACTCCTAAACTTGAAGTTCCAGAGGAGACTCTTCCCTGTAAATTGTTATTTTTGCAATTGAATTATTGATGCCTAGCGTCTTTGTTGGGTTTAGATGATAACCTGTTCTAAACCATTTTGATCATGTTTATGTGCTTTATATCTGTTGTTTGTGTCTGCTAACAGGTTAAAGAGTGTTTTTTCTCATGCCCATGCACACACGAGTCACCCAACATGTATAATATTTATGGGATGGAATTGTAAGGCTTACTGTTGTTCACACGTAGATGTGTGTATTACTGCCCCAAATCTATAGTTATGTGATTTTATTCTGCCTTTCTTTTTTTTTTCTTTTTTTTTAAGATATCTGTAAAAACTTCTATTTTATTAAAGCACAGCTAAGATTTTATTTGCTTGTAAATCTTAACATGCATCATAGAAATGCTAGAAGATGCACTAAATAACGTGGTAAATTTTGTGCAGCTGGCTACCTTCACATGATTCATCGGATGAAGGAACTGATCATGGTTGCTGGGAAGAAGGCCTACACTCTTGTCATGGGAAGACCAAACCCTGCCAAACTTGCTAACTTTCCTGAGGTAACCTCTTAAACATGCACATAGATTGCCTTATGTAAGGAAGTTAAAAGACTTTCTGGTTAATAACAACAATATCGTATATTTGCAGTGTGATGTGTTCATCTATGTCTCTTGTGCGCAAACTGCGCTTTTGGATAGCAAAGAGTTCTTGGCACCAGTTATTACTCCGTTTGAAGCCATGATTGCTTTCAGCAGGTGCATAACCATAAACTTTTCTCATTTTATGTTTTAGTTGTCTAGTATTAAATTATTTTTATCAAAGCTATCTTGACTGTACTCTCTCTCTCTCTCTCTCTCTCTCTGCTCGTCCCCTACTTCCCTAATCTTTTCTGCATGCTATCTTCATCTTTACTTATCAAAATACCTCTCTTTTTTTAATACTATTCAGTCCAACTAAACTATGCTCTATGGTGTAACCGGGAATGGACATAGGAATGCTTCTCCTGTCACTGCTGGTCAAATGCAATACCTCTCTCTTAATAAACATATTAAAATTGGACTCTGTATGCTTCGTGAAACCGAGCAGAGTGGTTGATTGCAATATTTTATTTTGTCCTAGAGTTTCTATATCTCTAAACTTGAATAAAGATGTAATGTAAAAGATAATAAGAAGGGATGAGTACATCGTTTAATATAAGAAAAGTTTTTGCTATTGTTGGAGCCTGCCTACTTTAGTGTCTATCTTACCTGGATTGTTCTAAAGTGTAAATTTGTTCTTTGTGTATCGTATATTTGTCAATTTCGTGAAATTTGTCGTGGTGAGATGATACACACACAGCTGTGCTGCTCTACTGAACTTGCTATATACTTGTCCGTTTATCTTCTTTTGACTAATGAACGGGGGGAAAAATCAAGAAATACACTTAGAAAGATTGTCTGTAAGTTTTATGCTTCTTGATTATATTTCCCATATATGCATATTTTAGATCTTCTGAACGGTAATTCCAGTTTTCTTGTGGCTTAATAGATGGAAAAATTATAGATGAATGCTCCCTCAGTTGGATTTCTTAGTTTCTATTTCACATCACATGCTATGTACTTCCAATGACTGGTTTTCTTATATGTCTTCTATAAATGCAAACTGTTGTCTAAAAATAAAGTAAATTTGAGGAGAGATTCTGCCATCGTAAAGTTAAAGCATATGGCATGAAAACTTTGTAGTTGAAATGCCCTGGTCAGATATACCAGTGCTTGTAGTTAAAATGTCTAGAATTTTTATGCTTCCGTTTTGCATATCTAAGCCTGAAAATTTTGTTCTTTAGAGGAAGCCAATGGACGGGAACATATGTGATGGATTTTCGAGATTTAATTTATTCTTCTCCATTGGAGGTAAGGAAACAACCAGAAGAAGCACGGTTTTCCTTCCTTAAAGGGGGATACATTGAAGATTTTGAACTCCACGGTACATGTCCCTCACTTTGGATTCCATTATTGATAGAATTCAAGTTGATACTCTATCTGTGCTTTCTAAGGAAAATATCATAAAAATACATTGATGTTTGCATTTCCTTATGATCATAATCACCTTTGTAATTATTACATACCAACTTCTATGTGCTATTATATGTTGGCAGCTTCAGACTGAGTGCCTATGCAAATTTATGTTTAGCTTGTCTATTCCATGCATATCAATGTTAGTTGTTAGGCACGCACTATTTCTTCATTGTATAAAACTGTTTTCTGCTAAGTTTGTAGTAGTTGGACTGATTTACTTTCTCTTCACAGTGATAGTTATACCGAAACTGCTATCTGCATGATGCTTACATTGTTTGTTTCCTTTTTGCTTATAAAATAATGGGTGCAGCATTACCTGTAGAACTCTGATTGTTCTCGTGGTAATTGTTTTATGAAATAGTTCTACTTGGATGAGTTATTGAGCAAATTCCTTTCTACGTGGTTTCATTTATGGGTTTTACAAAATGTTAAAAGATATTCAAAACTTGTTTCCTGCCCAACATGGTTTAGTGGCACAAATATATTTTATTTATTTATTTATATATTTATAACAGCATAATGGGAATAAACGGATACTTTTGATTTTAATGTCACACAGAGAATGGAGATGGAGATAATGAAGGAAGTCTGGCTTTAGCTAATATAACAAAGAAGGCTTTGCAATTGCGTGATAGAGACCCTGATTCTCTTGTCAAAGGAATAGCAAAATCTGGAGCAGAATTTTTCGTTACTCGATCTTATCATGGTCTTGAGATGGATGCCAACAGTTCTTTGCCTGAGCCGTATTTAATTGGAAGAAGTGGAAAGGCATCAGGCTACAAATATGAGAAAAGTGAGAATGAAACTTTGTGACTAAGTTTTGAAAATTTCAAGGAAAGAAGAGCCAAACCAACATTCAACGCACAAATATCATGGACCAAGCTTCGCCAGGAGAAGTCTAACCCTGTCTTTATGTCAGCTTATAGGATCAGAAGACAAAGCTCTTCCATGGAGTTTTTGCACTGAAATAGAATAATTTTCGTCTTCGACAAGTAGTATAGCTCTGCTTCTAGCTGTTCATGTGTTGTGTCATAAATCTGTTACCGCATGTCCTTGTCAGGTATATTTTATGGTACAGAAATGCAATGCAAGGGCTGGTTAGTGTCCGGCAACACTGCATTGTTTTTATATAATAGATCTCAAAATGGAAACCTATTAATGGTGTCGAGGTTGGTTTTACTTTCAAGTCCTATAGATCTGGTAAGTTAACTATAAAGTGTGTGTTAGTGTTGCTAGTGTTAAAATTTTGTATCTTCAAGAGTTGAATCAACCAAAGTTTGTACAACGCCTATGTCATAATTTTTTTTCTAACCACTTAGTCAAGATGTTATTTATTCATGTTTTGTTATGCAAGAGGTTATTGCACTTGCAGTGGTATTCTTGACCAATTGAAAATTAATACAAATTTGGATGCAGGTTTGATTGCCATGCTACATAGTACTTGTAACACCCTGAATTTATTCTTAACAATTGCATAAGCTTAAATTTACGGCCAACTATCTACATATATGTATTGATCTTAATTTCAAAACAGTTTGTATGTGTAGTGTAAGCAACAACCAACAATATCAACTCACTTATCAACACGAACACCATAATGCAAAATAATTACAAAAGGTCTCTGTGACCCTTAATGCAAAACATCATCAAACAGTCATGCCAAAATCTTACATTTACATCCCAACAGATATTCATACCCACTGTGTCAACTAACGGTATTTATATACTGAACTATCAAATAATACCTTAATTGGCAACCGCAAAACATTTGAGGAGACGAGAACTTGTCACAGTTACAATTCACTCAAAATACTTATATGTAAGGTGGAGAAAAAAAATGGGTGAGCTTGGCCCAGTAAGTGAATATGAGAACACAATGAAAACAATAAGTTTCGAAAACTCACATGTCAAGTACAAGAGATTTATCAAATACGAATTTAAGAGTATATGTAGCCAAACAACAATAATTAGTTTTTCAAAACACATATCCAAAAACATGCAAGTGCTATATAATTGTATTATCACAAGTGAGACATTTTCCAAAAATTTGCTATGTCGAACGAAGGTATCACCAAAAGCACTGTAGCTATCAGTGCGTCACACTCCCTGTCTGGGGCACTATCTATGATCATAGACTCTCAATCAATCACATTGATCAGATGAGATCGGTACCTATCCAAACTATTCGGGACATGCCAAAATGCTTCTTTCAACGTGAAGCATAAACTAGGTGAATCTAATTATATATATATATATATATATATATATATATATCATACAACTCACAAATTCACAAACCAATTACATAGCATTAAATCAAACACAACGGTAAACTAATTTACACAAGTCAGATCACAAGGTACAGCTGGAATGATTTTCGAAAGCATGCTATGTTTTACAATGCTATAAATTTCAAAGATAAGTATTTTAAATAAATAACTATTCGAACTTATAAATATATAGTAACATGAAGAATTTTATCATGGAAATACATAATTAAATCGCACAAATATAAAACTAATATCAATCATGCTTGAAATATGAAAGTGCAAAAAACAAAGGCCAGAGGTTAATAAGAACCTAAATGACCACCATCTATACTATAGAAGCATAAAATTTAAATAAGTAACAAAACAAGTTAAAATCATAATATCGATAATAAAATAAAAGCGTAGCATTCTCAAAATTCACTTACTCGACTATCCCAAGGTTATTTTGACGAATACTCCTTATAGTCCTCAGCTCAATCGGATTTCACAGACACACCGAGTGCCAACTCAAACTACACAACATAGCAATTCAACTTTATTAGCTTCTAATCAATCCAAATTGAAATAAATTTAGTAATAATAATAATTATAACTCTCCAACTGTATATATATATATATATATATATATATATATATATATATATATATATATATATATATATATATATAAATTACTTATTTCCTCAACTTCCATTTTTTTTTTTGCTCATTTGAACACCATTATTCTTACCCAAACTGCCATTAAACAACCTTTGAACGACCTAAGAATTCACCCTTGAAACAGCCCCTATTCCAACGCCCTTCCTCTTTTTTTTTTTTTGTTGTTCTCGGTTTCAGCATAGCCCTTCTATTTTTTTTCTCAGTCAGTCTCACTAGATCCTCTAACTCTTAAGGATTCCACTCCTTCAGTAATTTCTCTGTCGATTCCCACCAAATCTCGACTTTATTTCTGACCATAAAGACTGCCAAAGCAACTCGTTCAGTGGAGCTGCATCCCATATACTTAAATAGTTTCTCCAACTGTTTGACCCATGCTTCTGCTTCATCAGGGTTTTTTTACACCGTTAAATGTCGGAGGGCTCATCTTCTGAAATTGTCTGAGCCTGATCATATTTCTATCTACTGCATCTTCAACCTGTGGCTGTGAAGCAGCCTACTGCGATGAGATAGCCAGTGGTGTTGTTGGCTATTGTGGTGTAGGCGGTGTTGCCTGCTATTGCTACTGAGCAGCCTGTGGTTGTGATGTCTGAGTTGGAGCATTAGGAGCCTGAGCCTAGACTCCGCCAAAGTGTTGGGTCAAAAGCACAGTCAGTGTCTGAACCGTCTGCTGTAGCTCTCCCAAGTTTTGCTCCATCTGCTCCATTTGAGTATTAGGACTAGGAGGCTGTGGTGGCTGAGGAGTTGGGGAATGTGACCCCTCCTCTGTAGATCCTTGTCCTCGTATCCTTATAATAAAAAATTGACAAATCAATGCCTATACGAAAATAACCAATCTCAGTATAGGCAAAGTAAAAATCATAATGGTATATAGATACAGACACAGTGGTATTAGGATGTAACTGATGTTAACTGCTTACACAAACACAACAAACTCAGGCTCTGATACCAAACTGTAACACCCTGAATTTATTCTTAACAACTGCGAAAGCTTAAATCTACGACCAACTATCTACATATATGTATTGACCTTAATTTCAAAACAGTTTGTATGTGTAGTGTAAGCAGCAACCAACAATATGCAGTAATCAGCAATATCAACTCACTAATCAACACCAACACCATAATGCAAAACAACTCCAAAAGGTCTCTGTGATGCAAAACATCATTAAACAGTCATGCCAAAATATCACATTTACATCCCAACAAATATCCATACCCACTATGTCAACTAACAGTATCTATATACTGAACTGTCCAATAATACATTAATTGGCAACTGCAAAATATTTGAGGAGACTAGAACTTGCCATAGCTACAATTCACTCAAAAGACTTATTTGTAAGGTGGAGAAAAAATGGGTGAGCTTGGTCCAGTAAGTGAATATGAGAACACAATGAAAACAATAAGTTTCGAAAACTCACATGTCAAGTACAAGGGATTTATCAAATACGAATTTAAGAGTATATGTAGCCAAACAACAAGAATTAGTTTTTCAAAATGCATATCCAAAAACATGCAAGTGTTATATAATTGTATTATCACAAGTGAGCCATTTTCCAAAAGTTCGCTATGTCAAACTAAGGTATCACCAAAAGCACTGTAGCAATCAGTGCGTCACACTCCTCGTCCGGGGTACTATTTATGATCATAGACTCACAGCCAATCCCATTGATCAGATGAGATCGGTACCTATCCAAACTATTTAGGACATGCAAAAACAAGGTGAACCTGATTACATATATCATACAGCTCACAAATTCACAAACCAATTACATAGCATTAAATCAAACACAACGGTAAACTAATTTGCACAAGTCAGATCACAAGGTATAGCTGGAAGGATTTTTGAAAGCATGCTATGTTTTACAATGATATAAATTTTCAAAGATAAGTATTTTAAATAAATAACTATTCGAACTTATAAATATACAGTAGCATGAAGAAATTTATTATGGAAATACATAATTAAATCGCACAAATATAAAACTAATATCAAGCATGCTTGAAATATGAAAGTATATAAAAAAAGGTCATAGGTTAATAAGAACCTAAATTGTAAGACCCGAAAATTCGATATCATTTCCTTAAGAGATTGGCATTGTAAACATGAACTTATGTAATCTTGATCAATAAAGAAGAAATAATTAAATTTTAAGTCCAATTGATCGAGATATCAATTTATGGCGATAGACCCGAAAATTGTCCACCTCGAAAATTATTTCGAAAATATGGAAAAATATTTTCAAAAAAAATAAAATAAAAATAAATAAATAAGGGATATTTTATTTTTATATTATTATTATTATTATAATAATATAAAAAAAGTCTAAGATATTTGTATATATATTATATTATATTATATTGAAAATATAATATAATATATATAAAAAACAAAAACAAAAACAAAAAGAAAAACTGAAACGAAATGCGAAAACAGGGGAAAGAAGGGTCAGAAAATCGATCTTTCCTTGGTTTTCCACCGGCGCCAACACGGAGGGCGACGACGCGAGGGGTGACCGGCGAAGGGTCGATCGGCACCGAGGGACCGTCTCAGCGCCACCACGCACCCCAGATCGCTGGCGGTGAGGAGATCGTCGAGAGAGAAGTCGCGGGAGAGAATGAGAAAATCGACGGAATCCGACGCCGATCTGCCCCAGCCCAGGCCAAAAGAAAGTTCCCCAGGCGAAGCCGAGCCGATTGGTGGCGGAATCGATCGGAGAACTGGCCGCCAGCTCCGGGAACGGTGAAATGGCCCTTGAATCAGTTCGGATCGATTTAGTGTGAAGGGGGCTGAAGCGGTCTGAACCGATTCAGTAGGAGAGAGAAAGAGGAGAGAAAAAAATTTGGGAAAAAAATTCGGTGTCACCCCGGCACAACAGTAGACTGGTAAGCGGTCGAAATTGATCAATTTATTTTTCGAAAAATTAGTTTGAATTTATATTTGACCGAAATTGACCCGGGTTAAATATATAAATGTGTAGCGCGACAATAGGCGACAAATGTGAATTCGATCGAGCCTCGAATTTCGACCCATCACGGAAACTCGGGTTAGTGAATCTTACTTACTATAACTTGTGTAGTTATACGAGTTAGGAATTAATCGCATAAGTTGCAGATTAACTTTGTGTAAAATGCTTTATGTTAGAAAAGGCTTAAGATGGCGTGATAGTAGTGTTAATGGGCCCCATAGATGACCCAATAATTGTTGATGGGCCTAAGGAGCCCAATGGGTCGTGACAAAATAAATAGTAAAGTCGAAATGAGTTTAAAATAAAGTTTGGCTTAATAAGAGGCAAGAGGCCCAATAAGAGCAATTGAGCCCATTTGATGAAATAGACTGCGTAGAAAAGGATAAATGAGTTATTCGACTTAATTAATGTGATTGATAACTATCTGCAGCTCCATGAGATATATTCGGAGCCAGATAGACTAATTTACGGAAAATGAAAAAAAGGTGAAAAAGTGTATTCGACTAGATTTCAGGTAAGGGATCTATGCGAGCTCTTAGAGATAGTTGTACGTATTTTCATCGTCGTTTACATTCACTTAAATTTCGTATAGAGTATGGATATGAAATTTTTGAATAGTACCAAAATATGGGAAAATTACGAAAATACCCTTAAACCCAAGAATTTTTGGAAATGCATAAAATGCATGAAATCCATGTTTTCTCTATGAAAAAAAGATTTTTTGAAGCTGAAATGATAGACTGGCTCATGATTTGACTGTATGCATGAAATTGCACGTTTTTCTAAAGTGTGATTTGATTGACGAGTGATTTGATGGGATGTTACCCTCTCACTTTGTTTTGCACCGTTTTACGTATCGCACTTGATTTTGAGTACTACTGTGGTGGGAAATAGAGCCAGCTGTCTATTTTGTGTGTGTGAAACCGTGTTGGAGCTATGATGAGATCTGTGGATTTATCCAGATCCGCTCGCACTTGATTTTGGTATGGCATCTGTACAGACCGTGCTGGAGCACTGCTTGCATTGGATTCTATTGTGATTTGTGATTGAGATCGTGCTGGAGCCCTCGTGTTGGACCGTGTGTCACATTGACTTACTCGCACTAGATCTGAGACGACAGGCTATCGTTGATAATTTATTTGGTTGGGTTGGTGAGCTTGTGACTCAGGCACCTACAACTGTGTGGTAATTGTACTGTGGTTCACGAAGTACGTTGTATCGTGTAGACAACATAGAGTACACTGTATCGTGTAGCTATGGGATGTGAGGATTGCGTCTTTGGACTCGGGCATGCTGTGTCATTGCTCTGATTTGTGACAGCCCTAAGATAGGAGCTGATGGATAGACTAATCCCCTTCTTGGACTTAGAGACACCCTGACACACCTGATCCGTGATAGCTTGTGGGTCTCAGACTTTGGCCAATTGTCCCTTGGATTTGTGTTGAAATCCCTGCCTAGTCTCACATGTTTTATTGGTTTCGGTGATGAAACTAATTGTGATTTGATTTCTGTGATGAAACCATTTGAAATGAGAATATGATTTAAATGTGAGTTTCCATACTGAACACAGAAATATTTTACTCTGAATGAGTTTTGATATTCGATTTTTGGCAGTAAATTGCTATGTATTTTACTATAATGGTTTTGTGAATGCCATGGGTTTTTCGGCATAAACCATGCATTATGAGTATCGTGGATAGTATGATTATCTACCACTTTCATATATTAATGCAAGTGTTTTGAAAAGTAAATGCATTTATTTTACGAGATGATAAAACATGCATTATGAGTATCGTAGATAGTGTGGTTATCTACCTGCTTTCATATATTTCTTACTGAGCGTGTGGTGCTCATCCTTTTATTTTTTCCCTCTCTACAGAGCATTTTAGTAGAGTGTATAAGCTGCGTCCGTCCTGCGATCTTTTACACACAGCTATCTAGCAGCATCGAGGTATACACACATGTACTTTCTGTATCTGAATAATAGTGTACAATGATGTAGTCACGTTATATGGGGGATGTATATGTAAGGCAATGTAAACAAGTTTCAAATTCTAAAATGATAACTTTATGAGTTTTCGCGATGTTAGTGCCTGAGACGAAAGCATTGCCTGATATGTATATATATAACATATGAAATTGAGTGATGAATATTGACTCATAGCCCAACAAGTGAAGTGTAGTAAGTTCGCAAAAAATTTGTAGTGATTTTTGAGAAATTAGGTCGTGACAGAAGTGGTATCAGAGTAGTGTTGGTCTTATGTGAGTCAATTGTGTGTACAGAGCTGTGGTTTAAACTAAGAAATTGACTGTATACGGGACGATCGGGATGTCTGATAGGTATCATAGTAGAGGGGAGAGTTCGCGTTCTCGGGGCCATAGAGGTAGGCCTGAGAGACGTAGTGATAGGTCCGAGAGGCCTTGTGAATCTTTATGTGATCATGTCCCATCAGGTCCAACTGAGACTACTGATGCCCACGTTATGAGTTTAGAGCGGAGTTTGGACACTTTTATGGTGTTGTTCACTCAGGCTAACTTGACTATGGCTAGGTTAGAGAGTAGGCAACGTCCGGTTGCTCAGACGACTTATACTGAGCCGACAACTGCTCTTAAGACATATGCGCCTACATAGCTTGCACCTATGCCACGTGTTGTTGAGACCTTTATACCACCACCTGTAGTTTCGAGACAAACTGGTGAGGATTCAGTCTATGATTGTGAGCTTGATCGATTGAGGCAGTTTCAAAAACTGAAGCCTCTATCGTTCAGTGGGGTAAAGAATCTCGTAGTAGCAGAGGATTTGATCAACCAGTTAGAGAAGTTATAACTTTTGCCGATGTTTGACCATTGAGAGAGTGGCCTTTGCTACATTCATGTTAGAGAGCGAGGCAGAACATTGGTGAAAATTTGCCCGACCCATCCTGAGAACTAAAAATCAGGTGATTGATTGGGGGATCTTTTTGGATGCCTTTAGGAGGCAGTATATCCCAGCCACTCCTCAGAGGAGATTACAAATGGAATTTCTTGGTTTGATCCAGGGGAACAGGTCGGTAGACAAGTATGAGTCTCGATTTACATCCCTAGGAAGGTGTGACCTCGATACCATGAGCAGTGAGATGCGAAAGGTCCACAAGTTTATGGATGGATGTAGACCTTCCATCAGAGATAGATTTGCCATATTTAACGTCACAACTTATAAGGAAGCCGTGCGTAGAGCTCAAGTTGTGTGAGCAATACTATGAGATGCAAGTTCTCGAGTTTGGTAAGGTCATGAAGGGCAAGAATAGAGATCAAAAAGATCAGCAGAGGACCGTAGTGTCCGAGTGGGGAAGAGACCGTTTGTTAGACGATCGAGGGTTGATGAGTCACGGGATAGAATGATTAAGCCCTTGATGTATCAGGTCTCGACTCCAGTTAGGGGTATAGTTATTGGAGGACCCTGACCGACTACACAGATCAATGTAGAGCATGTGGTAGATACCACGGTAATAGGCCATGCCCCCTATCGACTAAGACATGCTTTAGATGTGGCAAGACGGGGCATATGATAAGAGAGTGCCCAGAGTTGGCCGAAATAACCTCACAGAAGGGCAAAGAGTCAGAGAAAGATACAATTGGTACTCTGTCCTGAAGAGAAGGGCTGCAGCTGAAGAGAAGGGGAAGTAAGTTGTAGGACGCGGTCGAATGTTTGCCTTGGACCAGGCAATCATAGATGCTTCAGTAGATGCGATTAAAGGAATGTCGCATATGTGGTTGATACGGATAAGGTACAATCAAAATTGATAGCTATTCCAGTAGTCAGGGAGTTTCCCAATGTCTTTCCGGTTGATATACCAGGATTGCCACCAGATAGACAGATGAAATTTTGTATTGATTTTGTATCTGATGCTGAGCCAATATCCAAACCACCATATTGTATGGCTCCAGTGGAATTGCAGGAGCTAAAGAAACAATTGCAAGAATTGTTGGATAAGAGGTTCATTAGACCGAGTGTTTCACCTTGGGGAGCACCAGTTTTGTTCGTTAAGAAGAAGGATGGAAGCCTCCGACTGTAAGACCCGTATTTTTTTTTTATGTAAACCTTATGGATTCATAAGTGTGGTAATGTAATGTGAAGTACAATTGGTGTAAAGTCTATAAATGTAATGTACATACAAGTTTCCTTGTGTATGAATATGAAGAAATGAACTTTTATAAGTGATGAATGTGATTGGAACTCAAAATGAGTAGTGTGGTAAATGGAAGGAAGTTGCATGAATCTAAATACTTTCATTTAGCTTGGTATGGTATATTTTTGGCTATACAAAGAATACACACAAGTTTTAATATGTATAAGGTATGGATGGATGCCATTTTCAAGTCTTAAATGTGGTTGGATGAGAAAATGACTATGGCAGCAAATTAAGGATGTTTAGGTGTGTGTTACTACAGAAAAACTGTAGAAAATCTAGAAAATATGAAGGCCAAATCGATCTCATAGGATGAGAGATCGATTTAGAAGAGCTAGAATGCTCTTATTTGAGCAATGGAATAGAGCATATCGATCTCCAATGGAGCCAGATCGATCTTATAAACATTCTGTAATGAAAAGATCGATCCTTAAGCATCAGATCGATCTCCTTAGCTCTCTGTTTGGGGCAGATCGATCTTAAGCTTCGACAGATCGATCTCATGCTTAAAATGCCGTGAAAAAGAGGAATTTAAGGGGACCAGATCGATCTCCTCCTAGTGCAGATCGATCTCCTCAAGTGATTTCTATAAAAAGGGCGCTGAAAATCTGTAATTTTCGGGAAACAACATCACCCTTCCATTTTTCACCCAAAACCTAAGTTTATCTCTCTAAAATCAGTCCATTTCCAGTAAGAATTGAGGGGAGGCTATTAGATACAAAGTTGTTCATCTTGAGGAAGAAAACAACATAGTTGAAACCCAGAACCTCGTTGTTGGTATTGAAGGAGCAAGGAACATTTCCCTCTGGAGCAAGAGGAGAAATTTGATTTGGTATGTTTTTAATACTCCAATCCAAGTACATTGTTTATTTAAGTGATTTTGGAGTTGATTTGCATGTATATGGATGATAGGAAACACCTAGGATGAGATGGAATTAGTATATGACCTAGAAATGGAATGAGTCTAGTGTGAGAAAGTGTAGATTGGGTGAGTTGGTGGTTTATGGATGTTGATAAGTTGTTATTAGAGTAATGTGGATGATTTGAGATGGGTAAATAAAGCCACATTGTGAGTTTAAAGAATTTATGGAAATGAGTAGGTAAAATGCTTGATAAATGCCATAGTGAAGAAATCAAGGAAAATTGATGAAATGGGAATGCTGTGAGCTTAATATCGATATGATATCGATAGGGTATGAATCAATAGGCCTAAAAGAATCATTGAGTTCAAGATATGAATAGAACAATGAACCTAGGCCTTATGAGAGCTAATGGGGACTATAGGTCGAATCAACTATAGTAAAGCAAGAATTGGATTATAATGGACTATAATGATGCGAAATATGACTTTGTGTAGTTTCGGAGAGCTCGAAGGAGACGAATCAAACCGCACGAGTAAGCAATTTCTAGGTAAGGGAATTCTGTAAGTATATAGAGATAGCTGCTCATATTTTGTGGGTATGTATAGGGCCTTGGAAATGTGCATGAGTTTATAGAAATACGTTTGACGATGTATGGAAGTATCTATGAGCATTTGTATGAGATTTGGTTGTTGAAATGGTATTATAAAGAAATGGGATAGTAAGGCTAATAAGTGCATAAATCAAATGTTTTGAATGTTTTCACAAAACATATTGCTTTGTTTTAAGCAAATTGATGGATAGGCTGGCTAGTGTTTGAATGATGTTGTGTGATAGCACATGTGAGGTGCTAAATGTGTTTTGAGATTGGTTTTGAATGTTTATGAGCCGCCTATCATGTTTATATGAACTAAACCGTGTTGGAGCCTAGCTCGCACTGAGTATTGATGTTTTCATATGTTTGAAACGTGTTGGAGCTTAGCTCGTACTTTGGTTTGAAACTATGACGTTGCTTTATAAACCGTACAGGAGCTTTTGCTCGTACGTGGATTTTGAGTGGTTTTCTTATGCATATAACCGTACTGGAGCGATACTCGTATGTGGTTTCTTCATATTTTTATGCATAAATGTCATACTAGAGCGTTGCTCGTATGAGGTGATTTATTATGATACATGAATTCGCACTAGAGCGTAGCTCGCGCTGGTTTTCACACTGTGGTATGTATGAGGCTGTGGTGAGAGTGATACGGATTGGTGTTCAGGGAACCCAACAGGCCTAACAGACCTCTTGAGTGGGGTGAGGATAAGGGGCTAGGGCGTGACATAATCCATTTAGGGAACCCAACAGACCTAACAGATCTCGAGTGGGGTGAGGGTAAGGGGCTAGGACCTGAATCAGGGAACCCAATAGGGGCGAGCAAGGCCATGAGGGGCTAGGACCTGGTATTAAGAGTACTCCCACGTGCACTCGAGACTAGAGGTTTCACTCGGTATGGGGTAGATAAGACCTACTGCAGGCACCCCCAACCACGATATGGGTCCACAGAGTACGATGTACCGTGTATATCACATGAAGTACGATGTATCGCGTGGTGGTTACTTGATTTGAGAAAGTCTGGCGGAGAACTAACCCACCTTCATTCCAGCATGATACCTTGTACACTGGGATTCGTGTGGTCTGGGATGATTTACGACATAGTTAGCCAACATAGTCTTGTGATATAGTGACCTGTCTCAATTGATTTATTTACTACCACATGTTTTGACATTTAAGTGTGATTGTGAACTGTCCAGGGTAGACCCAAAGGAGGGGTCGAGCCTTATGGGATTTTAAATTGAGAAATGATAATGACGTTGTGATTGAGAAACCATTTTATGGGATTTTGATGTGTTTGAGAAAGATTTTTGTGATGTGATTTAAAAAGGAGGTTTCTTAAATGAATTGCCCTTTTTATGAGATTAAATGAGAATGAGCATGAGATGGTTTTACATGTTGATGTTTCCATGTTTTATATGTCAATTTTACATGATTTTGATACATGATATATGTATATTCATATGGCATAGTTTTAATTCTTCATGCTCCTATTATAAATGATTTATGCATAACACTATTAGCATGTAGATAGAGCAGTTATCTACCATGCTTACGTTATTGCCTTCACGATAGAGCAGTTATCTACCATGCTTGCATTATTGTCTTACTGAGCGTGTGGTTGCTCATCCCTCTCTATTTTCCCCTCCTACAGAGTGTACATAGCAACTCCGTGAGGACTGAAGCGTTGTATTTTGGATATCCGCTGCCATCCATCGCTAAGAGGTATACACATGAAGATTCTTTTTGTATCTAAACAATTGTAAGAGAACAGTAGTCTTTTTGAGTTGTAATTATGGGGGATGTAGATGTCAATAATCATATTTTGTATATCTGAATGATTAACGTTTAAATGTATGACATCACTTTTCTTAACTGAGAATGGATATTGCCAGTGGATTATTTTTGACTCACAACCCAACAATGTAGTGGTAAGTTTGTTTACGACCGAGTAGGGAAAGGAATAAATGCGAAAAATTTATTAAGATTTCGGTTAAAAAGAATGAAAAGGGTTGTGACAGAGATTGGTATCAGAGCTGTGTTGGCCTGATGTGAGTCAGTAATAAAACGTAGGAAAGTACATCCCCATATTACTGTGTTTTTGTTTAGGTATAACTATGTATACCTTGATGGATTGAGTTTGATAAATGATTATTAATATAGGAAGTTAGGCAGAATGCCTGTTACGCGTAGAGGTAGAGGGGCGAGAGCACGTGCTAGAGGCCGTAGAGGTAGGCCTGAGAGCCGTGCGGAGCCACAGATTGATCTGGCTCCACAGGACCCTGCTAAGAGAGCAGAAGATACAGAGGCACGCTTCGGTATGATAGAGCAGAGTATTGAGAACCTGGTGGAGATAGTCATGCAGGCCCTGGGTGCCAGTGATAGACGAGGTTTCGCAGCATAGCCTACGACTGGACAGGCAGGTACAGAGGTGGAGAGACCTCAGACTGCAGAAACAACTACAGTTACACCACCTCCAGTCCAGGATACAGCTTCTCCTATCGCTCCACAGCATAGCGGTAGTGAGTTGGGTTATGATTGCGAGTTGAGCAGATTGAGAGAGTTCCAAGGGTTGAAACCCCAGTGTTTGGAAGGGTGAAGGACCCAGTGGTTACGAAATATTGGGTGTATGAGATGGAGAAACTGTATAGGTTCTTCAGGTGCACTTCAACTGAGAAGGTAGCCTTTGTCGTGTTTATGCTAAAAGGCGAGGCTGAACACTGGTGGAGATCCATCGAGACTGTTTTGAGGACTAGACACCCCGAGATCACTTGAGAGATATTTTTGGAGGCCTTCAAGAGACAGTACATCCCAGCCACCGCACAGAGGAAATTACGGATGGAATTTATGAATCTGGTTCAAGGGAACCGAATTGTGGATGAGTATGAGTCCAAGTTTATGTCTTTGGGAAGATATGACCCAGACACGATGGGTAGTGAGACCCGAAAGATTTAAAAGTTCGTTGATAGATTGAGACTGGCCATTCGGACTAAGCTAGCCCTATTTGACATTCAGACCTATGAGAAGGCAGTACACAAGGCTCAATTATGTGAGCAAGACTTTGAGATGAATGCCTCCGAGCTAGGAAAGTTTAGTGTCTGAAGAGACAGAGATCGAAAGAGATCCGAGATGGATAGAGTGGTTAAGAGGGGAGGCTAGAGATTTTTCGAGAAGAGATCTAAGATTGAGGAGGTGTAGGAGAGAGCTACTAGACCTCCCGTGTACCCAGCTTTAATTGCACCGAGGGGTATGATTATTGGAGGACCACGACCTACTACTGACCAGTGTAGGAGATGTGGGAGATACCATGGGACTAAACCATGTCAGATACCCCCTGTATCATGTTTTAGGTGTGAGAGGCCCAGACATATTTTGAGGTATTGTACTAAGATAATTGAGACTACCCCGCAGAAGGACAAGGAGCCAGAGAGAGCTCCAATTGAGACAGCTGTCCCGAGGAGGAGGGCTACAGTTGAGGAAAAAGGGAAGCAGACAACGGATGTGAGCAGAGGAAGAGTACATGCATTGGATCAAGACACCGCAGATGCTTCGACGGATGTGATTAAAGGTACCATCCTAATCTTTGGTTTAAAAGCATTGGTATTATTTGATCCTGGTGCCACGCATTCCTTCATATCACATTCCTTTGCACGTAAATTATTGAATTAGGTGAAACCAACATTGTTGGATAAAATGTTGATGATTTCGACACTCATGAATGATAGTCAATTGACTGAGCATGTATGTAGAGATTGTAAGTTAAAGATAGAGGGAAAGAAAATGATAGCCAATTTGATTTTATTGAACATGAATGATTTTGATGTAATATTGGGAATGGATTGGTTGGCTAACAATCATGTTGTTATGGATTGCCATGCTAAGACATTGATGTTTTCAAGATTAGATAATCTTATTGTAAATTTTGATGAAAAGAAATGATATGAAAAGAGTATGTTTGTTTTAAATGAAAGAGTATAATCCTAATATATGATATTTGAGAGATGAATTCATTTGTTTATTTTGAATGTTGATGTAATGACTTGCGATAGTAATGGTGGAAAGAATGATGTGAAGGGTTCATTGCCTACGTGGTCGATATAGATGAGGCACACCCGGAATTAAGGGACATACCCGTAATTATGGATTATCCTGATGTCTTTTTGAACGAATTACTAGGACTACCACCTGAGAGGGAAATGGAATTTTGCATGGAGTTAGTGCCTGGTACTGAGCCGATATCGAAACCATTGTATAAGATGGCTTCTATTGAGTTGGAAGAGTTAAAGAAACAGTTGCAAGAATTACTAGAGAATGGATTTATTAGGCCGAGTGTCTCACCGTGGGGAGCTCTAATTCTATTTGTAAGGAAGAAGGATGGAAGCCTCCGACTGTGTATAGATTACCGGTTGTTGAATAAGGCCACCATTAAGAACAAATACCCCCTTCCACGCATAGATGATTTGCTGGATCAGCTCGAGGGAGCCCAAGTATTTTCTAAGATAGATCTGCGGTCAGGGTATCATCAGTTAAGGATCAGGAGGGGAGATGTACCTAAGACAGTATTTCGTACCCGTTATGGCCACTATGAGTTCTTAGTGATGCCATTCAGATTAACGAATGCCCTTGCAGCATTTATGGCACTGATGAATGATATGTTTAAGCCATACCTGGACAACATGCCCTTGTAGTTGTGTTCATTGATGACATACTGATTTATTCTAAGTCCAGGGAAGAACATGAGGAGCACTTAAGGATAGTTTTGCAAACCCTCCAAGAGAAAGAGTTGTATGCCAAGCTCAGCAAGTGTAACTTTTGGTTAGAGCAGATCTCATTTTTGGGCCATGTTGCGTCGAATGATGGGGTATTAGTGGATTCATCCAAGATGGAGGCAGTTGTACAGTGGGAACAGCCCAAGACAGTTACTGAGATCAGAAGTTTTTTGGGATTGGCAGGGTATTATCGGAGATTTGTAGAGGGTTTCTCCAGACTAGCTGCTCCATTGACACGCCTCATGTGCAAAGATGTTAAGTTTGTATGGGATGAGGCATGTGAGAGGAGTTTTGAGGAGGTTAAGCATCGATTGACCACTGCTCCAGTTCTCACCATTCCTACCAGCTCAGGAGGATTCTCGGTGTACACATATGCGTCACACCAGGGACAGGGCTGTATGCTTATGCAGGATGGGAAGGTAGTTGCCTATGTGATATGCGTGTACAAGAGGATGATTTAGGACGATCAAGGAAACGTATAGATTGAGAATTGAAACAGCTAAAACGCAAGCTGGGCAAAAATAATGATGGTAGACTTTGAATGGAAAATAGAATGACAACCTAGACCCGAAGTCTAAAGAGATTTGAACCAAAGGTATTGGACCTCGACCCTACGAATATAAAATTCGAGAACCTAAGGTATAACAATGGTGGTTGGTGAAGAGGGAGGCGCCACAAGGAAGAAGACCTTGATAAGCCTAGTTGAGAGAGAACCCTAGAAAGAGGTACACTCAAATTTCTGAATATTCAATCTGATCTGTTCTTTTTTCAAGAGCGTTTACAAAGTATTTATAATAACATCTAGCACTTAAGCCCTTAAACAAGTGGGTTGGAATTAACACCAAACAGAAAATAAGACTAAAACTTAAATTCACGCATAAACCTAGTTACATAGGATAATTGGTCTAGAACGCTATAAAACTCAAATGTGGACTATTTAAACACTTAACCCAACTTATTACTAAACCAAGATTCATGTCGTTTGGGCTTCCAAACAAATATAGAGGGCTCGGGTAATTAGACCTCCATTGATGACCCATGGATCCTTGGCATCACGATCATCATGAGTATCACGAGCAAGTGGACCTCCATCATTCCCCCTCTCCTCAAAAGGATTTGTCCTCAAATCGCATGTATCTTGTTTGTACTTGATCACGTATTGGAACGCCTCAATGAACTCCATCCACTTGGCATGACGCTTGTTCAGCTTACTCTGTCCTTTCAGATGCTTCAAGGACTCGTGATCGGTGTGGATGACGAATTCTTTGGGCCACAGGTAATATTGCCATGTCTCCAAGGCCCTCACTAACGCGTACATCTCCTTGTCATATGTGGGATAGTTAAGTGTTGTCCCACTTAACTTCTCTCTGAAGAAGGCAATTGGGTGTTTTTCCTGCATAAGCACAACTCCAATTCCTACACCTGAGGCATCACACTCAATCTCGAAAGTTTTAGTAAAGTCAGGTAGAGTTAACAAAGGAGCAAAAAAAAGTTTATCCTTGAGCAAATTAAAAGCATGCTCTTGTGCAGGACCCCAATGAAATGCAACATTCTTTTTGACCACTTCGATCAAAGGTAATGCTGTAGTGCTAAAGTCTCTAACGAATCGACGATAGAAACTAGCTAAGCCATGAAAACTGCGCACTTCAGAAACAGACTTAGGTATAGGCCAATCTCTAATTGCCTTTGCCGTCTCATCATCAATAGAAATGCCATGTGAAGAAACTACATACCCAAGGAAAACAACCTTATCAGTGTAGAATGTACATTTCTTAGAATTGTCATACAAACTTTCATTCCTCAAAACAATAAGAACATTCCTAAGATGCTCAACATGCTCATGCAGACTCTTACTGTAAATTAGAATATTATTGAAATAGACAACCACATACTTACCAATGAAAGCACGTAAAACATAGTTCATTAAGCGCATGAAAGTACTGGGTGCGTTAGTCAAGCCAAAAGGCATAACTAACCACTCATAAAGACTGTGTTTAGTCTTAAATGCGGTTTTCCATTCATCACCTTCTTTCATTCGAATTTGGTGATATCCATTCTTTAAATCAATTTTAGAAAATACGCATGCACCATGCAACTCATCGAGCATGTCATCTAGCCTAGGAAATAGGATAGCGATACTTTACAGTGATTTTGTTGATGGCTCGACAGTCAAAGCACATCCTCCGCGTCCCATCCTTTTTAGGCACAAGCAATACAGGCACGGCGCATGGACTCATGCTCTCTCTCACGTAACCTTTCCTCATGAGCTCCTCAACTTGTTTTTGAAGCTCCTTCGTCTCCTCTGGATTAATTTTGTAGGTTGGGCGGTTAGGTATGGCAGCTCCGGGGATAAGGTCAATCTGATGCTCGATCCTACAAATCGGTGGTAGTCTATTTGGGATCTTCTCAAGGAATACATCCTCGAACTCTTACAAATCGATAAATGTTGTCTTCACATCTAGGGGGTTGGCATGGTAGCTCATTGCTTTGCTTTCCTTACTTCCCTTCTTTTCTTTAGCTAGCTTCCTTTGCTCGTCATGTTGCTCCTTCAGCCTTAATTGATCCTCATAAATCTCCTTGGGGCTAAGGGGAGCAAGAGTGATCTTCTTGCCATCCATAAAAAAAGAGTAACGATTAGTGTAACCGTCATGGATGATTCTTCGATCATACTGCCACGGTCTACCCAGCAATAGGTGGCTAGCTTGTATAGGTACCACGTCACACATCACTTTATCCTGATACCTCCCAATACGAAAAGGAACCAAGACTTGCTTCACCACATTCACTTCACCACAGTCATTAATCCATTGCAACTTATATGGGCGGTGATGCTTGGTAGTGGGCAATTTTAGCTTATCAACAAGGTATATGCTAGCAACATTAGTACAACTCCTACCATCAATGATCACAGAGCATACCTTGTCACTAATATGGCATCTTGTATTGAAGATGTTTTCACATTGTACCTCATCCTCAAACTTCACATGAGTATTAAGAGCACGTTTGGCAACAAGTGCTTCACCATAAGCAGCAAACTCAACAACTTCTTCTTCTTCAGCATCTTCTAACACAGGCATCTCATCCTCAATACCAACATCAGAACCCTCACTCTTAACATCTCCATTCTCAAGCAGGAGCATCATTCTACGGTTAGGACACTGAGAGGTAACATGTCCATGACCCAAACACTTAAAACACTTTATGTCACGTGTTCTGCTCTGGGATACTTGGGCAGGCTCAATCTTAGGCTTTGGAGGGTCTTCAGACTTTGGCTTAACAAAACTTTCTGACTTAGGCTTAAACACAGGCTTATCATCCCTACGAAAGGTGTTAGATTTCCAAACAGGAACTGAACTAGGAGTGAAACGAGATGTACCTTTCCTTTTGAGTTGCCTTTCCACTTTGATGGGCACATGCAGCATCTCCTCTAAATCCATGTAATGTTGCAACTCTACAACAATGACAATCTCACGATTCAAACCTTGGAGAAAACGAGCCATAGTAGCTTCCGCATCCTCCTGGATATTGGCTCGGATCATGATTATCTCCATCTCCTTGTAATAATCGTCAACACTTTTTGAACC
>CM065915.1:0-77500 GCA_033439115.1 Firmiana major
AGGAATCTAATGGAACAAGATCTCGACACCCGATGTGAGATCCATGGCTGAATGCTTGCTTAAAGCACCCAACTCATCATTGGGGAACTCGTAGGTTCTCTTCTTCTCTCGGTTAGAGCCTGGTAAAAATTCTTCCTGAGAAACAATGGGGGCGGTTCATTCCTCTTCCGACCAGATAAGAATTCGACCTATTTCCAGAAGTCTCTGTTTTCAAAGGCTGTTGCCGCTAAGCCGGAGGCTGGGCTAGGGGGTAGATAGTCCGATCATCCAAAGAATGCCACCTGAGACACTAAGCGATCCCACCGCCGGTGAACTAAAACGACACTGGGGCTGATCCTTTCCTGCTAAGAGATGGGAGACCTAGCGAGCAATCCAGAAAGTCTATTTATTAGTAGAGTTTCGGTTCGACAAGGACCGCTCAAGCAGAAACGGGAGGAGTTTCGACCCAATACACGATTAGCAAGTTGACGTAAAGTACTGGCGCCAGCCAAGGGGGGAGGAAGGCCCGGCGAGAGCTTGAAAGCAGCTTTCGTTCTTTCTACTTGACTTGAGCCTTCCTTAAAGCCTTTTCCATCTCTTTTTTTCATAATAGACCGAGGCTAAGCCAAGAGCTATATCTGTATAGCCAAAATTCCCCTAGACATTCTCCCTTAATAAGGGCATCTCATACCACACATGCTCCAACAGAAAGAAAGGCCAATGCCGCTACGGCTGCTGTGGGACCCAATCATAGTGCTACTACTACTACTGTGATATAAGCGCTTCAACCTCCCACTCTTCCTCTCCTGGATCCTAGCATCAACCTGAGTTGCTTCTGCTGGTCTCGACTCAACTCCCTTCCTGAATCCCGATCTGTTGGGCGATTCTAGCGAGTAGGCCCTGGCTCCGCCAGCAGCCTTTCATTAAGCCGCCCCCCACATCTGAAAGCGGATACCGAATCCAAGTGATCGCCTCTGCTAGTCTATCATACGCTTCCCTGGCTGCATGCCCATTTATGGCTATCTAGTTTCAGGGAATGGAATGTTTTGAGGCGAATAGGGCCTTTGGTGCCTTGCGAAGAGAAAGACCATCTTTGAGTCTAGTAACCATAGTATGGGAGGGGTACTTTAATATTCTTTGGCGCCTAGAGATGGGTTTGAGTAGAGGTGGTGGTATAAAGGAGAAGGAGGAGTAGGAGGAGTTATTAGAGTCTCCAAGGGAGATTTCAGAATTGAGTTATATTGATCAAAAAAAGATATGTGTAAAAATAGTAATACCATGAAGTTCCCATCTAGAGTTGATTTAGCTTTAGAAATAATTAATACGTACGATACGTGAAAAAATGATTTCATCTTAGAATTAGATAGAAATAATGTTCTCGAAATAAAGGAGGCTGTATTAGATGGCTCCTACGAGCTGTCTCCGCCTCGATTTGTGGCTGTAAAAAAAGGATTCGATCGTAGTAGGTATGTTGAAGTAGTTGAAAAGGAATGTTTGACCCTTGGGATTGAATTTGGCTAGGGCGCCCTCGTAAGGCGTAGGGTAGGGATTTGAAACCTGAGGCCTCTCCTCATCTAGTTCTTTCGTTACGCCGAGAAGAAAGAAGCTTGGAAGAAGAGATGGTCAATCTTCTCTTATGGACGAGACTGCTAAAAAAGAGGCTCTTTAAAGCCAGAACGAGTCCTCTCTTGCGGGAGGGATAGGCGGGAAAGGTGGACTAAGTCTTTCTGGGCGGCGATGACGCGATGTACAGGCACGCTGGAAGCATTTGTCGTAGGACCGTGCTCGTTCTATTGTCCGCTCTTGTAGTGCTCGGAGTATCCAGTGGCTCTAGGACTTCTCCTAACTTCCACCTTTCACCTTCTGTAGGGAGGAAGAAGAAAAAAACGCTTTTCTTTAGCAAGGAAGTCTAAGCCAACTATAGTACAAAGAGTATAACTCTAATCTCTAACTATAACTAAGTATTATAATGTTTTATCCGCTCGCTATTGGTCGTTTAGTAAAGGTATGGGCCTTAGATTAGGATTATGGGCTAGTCCTTTTTGTTGATTTAGCTGTTAACACGAATTTTTCAAGGTTGGAAGCAGGGATACGGGCTGCTAGAAGGGACCTCCCACACAAGGAATAGAGAATAGAGAGGAGGACCTTTCCTTTATTAGAGTAGAGCCGGGAACGGCAAAAACAGAGAAATTCCTAGATTCTTTACTAGAGTCCGACTCGCTTGTGTTAAGCATATAGCTAAGGTTCACCCTTGTAAATATTCTTTAGCTAATGAAAAAGAAATATTTCAAAAGTTTTCATTTTTTCTCTTTTTCCAACGAAATAAATTGCTTATTATAGTATAGTGAGACTTCCTTTCTTTTCAAATCTTCCAGTAGTTAGCTTGGATCGAGAAAGCTCCGCCCAATAGTGCTTAGCCGTGTGTGGACCGAAAGGGTCTCGTGAAGCCGGTAACCGTTAGCCTAAGATCAAGTCTAAACTACGATAAGGGATGAGAAGTTTTGTGAAGTTATAACTCTTTCAAAAAGTTACTTCTTGTTTGTGTTCAGTGTTCTTTCTTTATTAAATGAAGAGAAAGAAAGAGAATAGTAATAGTAGGAATTCTCTTATCCCATTCGGAAGGATCTCATTCAATAGATCCAACCCATTTCTAGGGTAGGGTAGATAGAGGAGTTCGTCCCCCGCTTCTCCGCTTCATTCTTTTCATCTTCCCTTTTCTTATAATACACTAGATAGCACCTTTGTTCGATAGTCGTAACTATTGGCCTCTGAGTCCATCTTAGGTTAGGTCTAACTCAATAAATTGTGTAAGTGAAGGCGGATCGAGCTTATCATTTTTATTATCTTGTCTCCACTCCTTTTGGCCGGCAGGAGAGAATGTCATCAATAAGCCAGCAGATACCTGAGATCCTGTCCTCAACTCATGAATGGACTCTTTCTGTCCGACCGCTTAGCTGCCCCCTCCGCTTTGAAGTGTGCTCTCGGCGAATATGGTATCTCAGGCTGAAGCCGATCAGACGATTTTGCCTTATCGTCTTGGACCTTCGAGAATTTGATATTGTCAAAGATGGAACTCGCTTTTTTACACCAATATAGACTCTTCTTTCCGGGGCTCCCTCTGGGTCCGGGCTTGCCTCGCCTCTTTGAAAAATGGGGCCTTTCAGACAACGACTTTAGAAAAGGGTGAACGGGTCATTCGTCGCGGGCCTTTCCTGTTCCTGTTGACAGTTGGCAGTCGGATGAGTTGATTGGCAAGCCAGCTAACGGGGCCACGAAGGGCCCAACGGATTGAGGGCTCGAAATTTTATGCTTAACACACGCGAGTCGATCAGTTCGCCCTTAAGAAGGAGGCTTAAGTTATCGGTTCGAATCCGAATAAGGGCTTTTTTTCCGGTATGCCGCTTCAAAGCAAGAAGCGAATGAATGTTAAGTTAAAAAAAAAATCATGCATGATAAGGCCCCAAAACCAACTCATAGTTGTAAACGCCCTTACCTCATTATGTAATGAAATTTCAAACCAGCATAATGGGGAACCTCCCGCGGGGCCAAACGATATCCTTTATACCACAGCGGTTAATATAACAAGGGGAGCCATAACCGATACGGTGGAGCACCTTTTCCAACGTCATAATATCCCCCTGCCGCCTAATTGGACCTACGGGCAACTGGTCACTGACATCCTTGGGAATGATCTAACTCTGCAAAATGTTTCTTCTGTTTTGCAGAACATCACTCAGCTTGGTCTTGCTAGTGATGAATTCCACCAACTACTTAATTTTTAGAATTTGGCGGCAGGAGGCGCCGTTGGTTAACAACCAAGTTCCCCAACAGCAGCTTAGCTTAGTAGCTTAACTCTTTCTACTGGCGTGGCGCTGCTGGATGCTATTTTTTTGATCAATAGAACAGGAAGAGGAGTCAGCCAAAAAGAAAGACCACCAAAAGTAACGACCACCAAGATACGCATAGTGATTCGATCTTTTGATCACCCATTTATGGAAAACCTTTTTTGGGGGCTTCCGCCTTACACACGGAAGATTGGATTGCCTGAATCACGAGTCTTATATACTGTGTTACGATCACCTCATATTGATAAAAAATCCAGAGAACAATTTGAAATGGAAATCAAGAAACAATTTCTGGTCATAAAAACAGAAAGGCATGAATTGCGCAAGAAGTTCTTTCGGTTAAAACGCCGTGCGACTTGGAGGACATAAGACTTCTTGGTCAAGCCAAAAATCTTTCCGACAGGATGCTCCTACCCCACCATGCCCGGCCCTTTACCTTACCTTAAGAAGAAAGAGGGGGGTATGAAGCGTGGGAAACAATGCAAGAAGTGTTTGATACAACAGGTAACCTTAAGGAGTGGCGGCAAAGCTCTTGATTGATCAACGCGAGTGAACTGTGCTTAGACGCTTCGTAAAACCGCACCGGTCTACGAGAGGAGCTGATGGATGAGTAGGCTTCCCCTTTCGATTCACGGAATGTGATCTGGGACACGATGGGAGTTTGCGTGCCTCGGTAGGAAAGAGATCACCGGAGTATAGCACAAGATCACCTTTTCTTGCTGCCATGGGGTCGACCTGTAAACAAGGTAAACCCAATGGGAACCAAAAAACGGGAGGGTACCGCATTGGGCAGAAGACGATCCAAAAAGCGAAGGCTCACCCAGCTGAAGGAAGGAGCTTTGGAAGCTCACCTTATTATTAGAGAAAGAGGAAAGGGGCAACCTATCTTACTAATAATAAGAAAGGGGGTGAGATAGGCGACAGGTAGCTTGCTTCCAAGCCGGCCCGGCCGCGAGGAATCAAGAGATCTTTGCCGGTGCTGACTTGGATCTCGGGTGACGGAATAAGGCGGCCAGAAGCGACGAGCAGTCGCGGTCGAAGCTTGGCTCTAGCCGATAGGCTAGCAGTAAGCTTGACTACAGCGAAGCGCTTACCAAGCGCGAAGGAAAGGGCCTTCGCCACTTGAGCCGCATGCGGGGGAACTCGCACGTGCGGTTCTTAGGGGGGGCTAGTAGGAGCCATCCTATCCCAATCCCAATAGCGTATATTTGGAGCTCAATATGAAATCCTATTTTCTTGCAAGACCCGTTCGGATAAGGAAAAACTCCAGAGATTGCTTCGAAGTAAGATCCTTGCGTTGACCTTTTCCTGAACCAGAACGGGGGGTTAGAGGAAAAGGGGATCAAGATGTCCCATCAATAAAGTGAGGGCTTTCCGGACCTTCCCCCCTCACTCCCCCTTTTTCAATAAAGAAGCCCCGCTCGGGGCCCCTCTCTGATAAGGAAGGAAAGGAAAGAATCTCAATTTTATGACAAATCCGGTCCGATGGCTGTTCTCCACTAACCACAAGGATATAGGGACTCTATATTTCATCTTCGGTGCCATTGCTGGAGTGATGGGCACATGCTTCTCAGTACTGATTCGTATGGAATTAGCACGACCCGGCGATCAAATTCTTGGTGGAAATCATCAACTTTATAATGTTTTAATAACGGCTCACGCTTTTTTAATGATCTTTTTTATGGTTATGCCGGCGATGATAGGTGGATCTGGTAATTGGTTTGTTCCGATTCTGATAGGTGCACCTGACATGGCATTTCCGCGATTAAATAATATTTCATTCTGGTTGTTGCCACCAAGTCTCTTGCTCCTATTAAGCTCAGCCTTAGTAGAAGTGGGTAGCGGCACTGGGTGGACGGTCTATCCGCCCTTAAGCGGTATTACCAGCCATTCTGGAGGAGCAGTTGATTCAGCAATTTCTAGTCTTCATCTATCTGGTGTTTCGTCCATTTTAGGTTCTATCAATTTTATAACAACTATCTCCAACATGCGTGGGCCTGGAATGACTATGCATAGATCACCCCTTTTTGTGTGGTCCGTTCTAGTGACAGCATTCCCACTTTTATTATCACTTCCGGTACTGGCAGGGGCAATTACCATGTTATTAACCGATCGAAACTTTAATACAACCTTTTCTGATCCCGCTGGAGGGGGAGACCCCATATTATACCAGCATCTCTTTCGGTTCTTCGGTCATCCAGAGGTGTATATTCCCATTTTGCCTGGATCCGGTATCATAAGTCATATCGTTTCGACTTTTTCGGGAAAACCGGTCTTCGGGTATCTAGGCATGGTTTATGCCATGATCAGTATAGGTGTTCTTGGATTTCTTGTTTGGGCTCATCATATGTTTACTGTGGGCTTAGACGTTGATACCCGTGCCTACTTCACCGCAGCTACCATGATCATAGCTGTCCCCACTGGAATCAAAATCTTTAGTTGGATCGCTACCATGTGGGGAGGTTCGATACAATACAAAACACCCATGTTATTTGCTGTAGGGTTCATCTTTTTGTTCACCATAGGGGGACTCACTGGAATAGTCCCGGCAAATTCTGGGCTAGACATTGCTCTACATGATACTTATTATGTGGTTGCACATTTCCATTATGTACTTTCTATGGGAGCCGTTTTTGCTTTATTTGCAGGATTTCACTATTGGGTGGGTAAAATCTTTGGTCGGACATACCCTGAAACTTTAGGTCAAATCCATTTTTGGATCACTTTTTTCGGGGTTAATCTGACCTTCTTTCCCATGCATTTCTTAGGGCTTTCGGGTATGCCACGTCGCATTCCCGATTATCCAGATGCTTACGCTGGATGGAATACCCTTAGCAGTTTTGGCTCTTATATATCCGTAGTTGGGATTTGTCGTTTCTTCGTGGTCGTAACAATCACTTCAAGCAGTGGAAATAACAAAAGATGTGCTCCAAGTCCTTGGGCTGTTGAACAGAATTCAACCACACCGGAATGGATGGTACAAAGTCCTCCTGCTTTTCATACTTTTGGAGAACTCCCAGCTATCAAGGAGACGAAGACTTTCGAGAACTAATATTGAACGAAAAAAAAAAACTGGAAAAAAGAGTACGGATTTTATCTTGTTTCAATTTTCTTTTCTTTTAGAGGGAAGTTTTCACTTTCTTCAGTTCTTTGATTCATTCCGCTTAATCTTATTTGTATTTTGATCGGGGAACGAAGTGGATTGGTACGCTCTCTAAGTGAGGAGACAGGAGCTCTAACTTAGAGACGGTCCTTAGGCCGGACAGAGGTCTGGGGAAAGCCCCTACAAGGTGGGCTTCACCTTTTTCTCTTCTGTAGCCTTCTAAGGCGAGGCCACCCTATATCTATTCAGGTATGGGGTGGAGGAGGAGAGCGGGTATGAGGGCTCCTTCTACCCCTTCTATGACGAAATACCTAGAAAAACAACTTCTAAATGAAGCCTTTCTCTTATTATCCAAGCAAGGAGCGGGGTAGTTTACTCGCGGGAATAAGGGAATGCGATGTCGAAAAGAAAGGATTGAATGGATGAGCGGAGCAGTGAGTGTAAGCGAACGTACCGGGCATGTGATATGCTTGAGAAGGGGAGTTAGGAGGAATGCGATGTTCTGTTTTCAGGTTTGACATGACATTAGATAGGACCAATAGACTGACATTTTCGAAAGAATTAGTCAAGCAAGTAACTTATTTCCCATTAGTAAGGGCAGGAGTAGGCGGTACAACTCCTTTCCTTCATCAATTAACTGGGTATGAGAACTCCTACCTTCTAGTAGCCATTCTGACAACAGATGCGGATTTGGAATGCTTGAGATGAAACCCTTAGGACTAAGGGAAAATAAGATGAACCTTACTACTGCAAGACTAAAAAGATAGAACAAAGTACTCGCTCACTGAAGGTTCGAAACGAAAAAGAGGTTCTTTCGTCGAGTTAAGAGCCCAGCCGGGCGGGCAGGCACTTCAATCCCGGAAAGAAGGAAAGGGCTCTTAGCCAACTTCGAAAAATGGGAATGATACCCGAAAAAAAGAAAACTAGGAAAGAATGCAAGAACCATCCTCAAGTCACACACAAAGGAAGTCACTTCGCTCGGTAGAAACTTCACCTGGACGGACATAGGTCCATAGCGATTGACTGTTTTACAAGGAGAAAGTACGGGACTTAGTAAAAGACTAGCGGGAGTGAGTCTCATTTTCATACAAAGAGAATGCAAAGCTGCGAAAGCCCTGCACCTCAATAAAGGATCCGGAATGGTTCTCCACCTAGAAAAAGATTCACTCGCCCTCATAGAACGAGAGACAGACTTCCTATTCGACGGATTAAGAGATAGAGTGAATAACCGGAGTACGGTATTAAGGGACTTGGGCCTTCAATTCCTTATCCTAATCCCCTTTCGTACAAGAGGAGGGCCGGCCTAGCCCCTTTGATGTTGCTGACATAGATGGGGTGCTTGGATGAGAGTGGACTCAGATGCACCGAGAACAAGGGCGCGGACTAAACGATTTCTTTAAAGGATGGAGGGGGAAGAATCGGAAACCAACAAAATCTATATGAATGGATTTGCTTCCCCGGCGGATGGAAATGGGGGTTTGGTACAAAAAACACAAAGCGAAAGACTTAATTGCGTATACAAAGATGACAGACTTTCCTTTCATGCCTAAAGGCTCGTAAGAGGCGCCACAAACAGAGAACTCAGAGAAAGTTCTCATTCCAGTTCTTCCTTCTTGTTCCTAGGGCGGGTTGGGACAACTAAGATATTATCAGTGAGGGATAGGTAGCATTCAAAGCTGGCACAAGAGCCAACCACTACGGACACACCCAATGCGCTTCTTAAGGAATCAGCTTCAGACCGCTAGGCGGAGACTCTGGTGGCCTAAAAACCGAGGGATTAGTAAATAAAGCTACTGGAATGGCCTGGCTCTTCCATCGACCCCCTATTCCAAGCGGGTCCTTTTTACCGATTTGATGTGGCTGTTCCAGTACTGAAATAAACTCGCTTTTCCAATTCCTATTTCTATTTATCATATAGTAATAGTGGACATCCCATCTTCAACCCATGTATGTGGAAAATCCGGTTTACCATGTCTCCAGAAAAGGCCCTTATTAAGCCTTTCTTTTTACAAGACTCCTGCCCATTCATCGCCTGTGAATGATACAAGGCCGCATTCTTTGGTGTGTTTTGAGGTTTTCTCTATGACTATGATGTCCAATTGCCTTCTGTATATTTTCAACCCCAGGATGTTATGCTCCGCCCGCGGTACTAAAGTGGTAACGGTCGATGGTAGATGAAAGAAGGAAAAGCCCTCCTTTTCACTCAAGTGAATTGGTTCATTTGCTTTTGGCATTTGGGCAAACGGCTCGCACGTGATGCTCTTTAATAGCGGTCACTATGATCCGCTTGGTAGCTAGACGGCATCTTTTTCCTTCTGCCCAGCTCCCCGAAACCTAGGTTCGATTTAACCGACGACTGGAGTCTTCATCATATATCGATACTGAGCTACTGAGGAATACAATAAATGTATTCCCCAGACCCCCTTTCGTAATAGAAAAGGATAGTGAGAAGATGATGGTAAATCAGCTCAAGGAGCAGTCTCCACGGAATGAATCAAAGAACACGGAATTTCTCGTCGCTGAAGTGCGAAAGCTAATCTCAATAGTGGATATAGTTGATTGACTAGCTTAGAACTACGAAAGGGAGGAAGTTAGTTTAAAACAAGCTGCGGATGCTGCCCCACTCCGAGCAAGGGCCTAGCCTAATTCACGTACTACAAGGTAAGATGCTATGAGAAAGTAGTAGCTAGTCTTTAACATAATATATATCGTTCCCTTCCGTAACCAATAGAAACCTAGGGGAAGCCCGGTCTAATAGCTTTCGTTTCGAGAATCTAGTGCCAGCGAGGGTAGCCCTCTTTTCATGTGCCCTTTTTTATGTCCCCGGCGAAAGTCATCAAGAAATCCACAAGTAAAGGTGCGAGAGTCCTGTCTGACAGGAAAGAAACTGTTATAAAAAGCAAGGGCCTGTCATTAGCCCAGAACCCTGTGCCTTTCTTGTCCCGCCAGTTCCAATACCCGTAAAGAAAGAGATTTTTTCCTTTCCTTATTAAGAAGGGATAACCCTCAAGCGAGTGCCTTAAAAAAGTAAGCCAGCTTAAGCTCCTAAGCAAGAAAGAGTAGTAAGCCCGTGTCCGGTTAGAAAGCCAAGCCAGGGGGAAAGTTTTCAGAGTGATTTTCCAGTTACAAATCGTTCCAGTGAAAGCTCTTGTATTCCCCCCATTTATAGTCTTGTCCAGCCTTGCCAGTACTGGATAGACCATCAAGTAAAGCATGCCCGAGTGTGATAAAGTAAGGAGATTTTTCCAGGATGATAGAGCAAACCAGTAGCGGGCAAAGGCCAACCAAACTCTTCATCTTTATATTATAGCGCAGCAGCAGTGTCCGGGCAAGTGTCATTGAAATAAAAAGTAGCTCTTTCTCTGTTCCAGAAGCGGGGTATGATTCGATCGCTTTAGTGTACGTCTATCCCTACGTGTACGTTACGTGTATATAGAAGTTGTAACTTTCCTGCCAAGCGTCTTTTATTTTCTGCCAGTCTGGGTTCTCAAGCTCAAGCTGAAGCAATTGAAGAAAGAGTAGCATAGTAGCATCCATTTTCCCACCCACAATCGAGACCATAGACTGAGGAGAGATACCGCTACATCTCATGATGCCTTTATTGGAGAACGCTTTGATTCGATTCGCAGTTAGAGATCCTGGGCCTACCTGATAATGTTAGGGGGTTTTTGATTGGCGGGAGACTATATGGCTCTCAATATGCCGCAGAAAAAGCTCTATCTGTTAGAGTACCTGATAAATTTGTACTCCCATATCGATGAATTCCAAAACACTATTGAAGACTCTACCCGATATGGAAAGGGGCCTTCCTTAGTAGCCCACGCTTCGAATTGGAGCGCCCCTCTAATTCAGGTTGGGATGCTGGATCCTCAGCCCTACCCCTAGCAAGTCAAGTCAGTTCCCGTTAATAAAGTTAGGATAGTTTCAATAGCCAGCAAGTTCCTACGTCCCTAAGGCCTGTGCCCCATGGAAAGGGCAGATCATCAACTAAAGGAAGATCAAAGGAAGGATAGCCACTGATTTGATAGACTTGGGGGAGATTTCAATTGAGCTTACTCGCCAGAGTTTATATACCACTGATTCTATAGAGGTTCGGGAAATGCTCTTTTATAATGTGATAGGGGTGTGTGTGTGAAAGTTCCTTTATATCCAGTGGTAACCAGTAGTCTCCCTTTTCTTGGTAGGGCTAAAGTTTGAGTGAAGGAGCAATCTTGGAATTGGCCTGGAATGGAAGTAGGATAAAGCCAGAAAGTGGGGAAATCCTGTTTGAACATATTCTTTCTTATAGTGAGAAAGGAAAGCAACTATTCATTGGTTAACTCATATTGGAATAAATAATCATTCCGTTCCGATCCCTATCTTACTTCCACTTGCTGGTTCCTTCCTAAGGGATCTAGCTTATCACACAAACCCATCTCTCCTAACCCCGCGTAGTATCTAAACTCAATGTTCATCTCCCCCTCCCCTCAAAGCTTTGCTCAAGCGATTCCATACCTCACTTTTTGTCCTAACCCTCCCTTGAAACCAAGATTGCGACTGGCTGAGATAACTCACAACATTGGGCCAAACCCTTCCTTCCGCTTTTAAAGGGATATTTTCTCTCGGACACAGGCCTTAGAGCGAAGCTTTATCACACTCGGGCATACCCCTGATCTACATCCTCGTTGAGAGAACTTGCTTTAAACTTGCTGACGTACAAACTCACCTAAACTAGACTTAGTCGACCAGGCCAGATCATGAGTGAAATATCTAGGCTAAAGGTTTATATGCATATTGGAACAAAACGGACGCAACCATTGGAGATTCTTTGTAAGCTGCAAGTCCTATCGCAGGACAGGAGACTCTTTCTTTAACTAGCTTGAAAACTGGCTTGAAACTTTCAACCAACAGGCTACTGGAGCGAAACAAAAAGACTAAAAAGGATAGGAAGTCAATGCCAGCAGGACACTTCTTCCCACCTTCTCCCCTGGCTTGCCCATCAGGAAGCGGGGAATGAATGACCAGCTAGATGGCTCTCTCTTCCCAGTAGCAGGCGAGGCCAAAAAGACGGGGTTTCTTGCCACTTGTCCTATCTGACTGATTAGCATCCAGTTCGGCTACTGCTGATCGTAGTAGGCTTACTGAACTAGCTACTTCTTTCTCTCTTAGCTATTTATTTGACTTGCCTTTCCGGTTCTTTCTTGTACAGCTATCTGATGCTATGCTTATCACAGACTGATTGTTTCTCTATTCAGAGACTAGCGGAATCCTTCTTTTCAAGAAAATTGGGCTAAGGTAGGGGAAATGGCATCTATCCCAAGTAGCTGTGGAAGTAGCAATAGGAGAAGGAAAGGCAGGCAAAGAATGATTGAACAAACCTCCTTTAAGTTAAGAAAGAGGGGCGGATCACTCCTAAATGGAGCCGTTTTCTTATATAATATACGAGACCGCCAAATGAAACTTCCTTCCCGCCGGATGGAAACCCTGATCAGGCGGGTGGCCTAGCTAACACAGCTATCCCTCAGAAATAGCTTCATTCCGTTGCAGAGTTTGCCGGGTGTGAAGAAAGACATTGAATCGAAAGCGGACATGCTGCTCACTGGCTAGATCGGACTGTCTGTACCTTTGTAACTCTGCCTGTAAGTTGACAGAGGGAATTCTGTGATCTATGATCCCATATCAGGAAAGAAAGATAGTCTTTTTTTTTCGATTCCGCGCATTGGAGCTGAATGAAAGTCTTTCCTTAGCCTTTCACACTAAGCTCTTCGATCCTTTCCGAAATCCAGAAGCCGAAGGAAAATGAGACTAGCGAAGACTAGGGAAAGAGCGGCTAGCTAACTAGCTGATAGAAATGGCGGAGCTCCTTTTTCACTAAGAGCTGCAAAGGCGAAGACCACTACCTTAGCTCCCTCCTTTGCTGATAGAGCGCCATAAGTCGGATGCAGGGGCCTAATAAGATCGGCAGAGGGGAGATGGTTGATAGCTTAGGTCTTATAGCAACTAAATTGGGGATGGAGAGCTCCTTTCATATTGTATCAGAATGACAAGAAAAAAGAGATGGGCTGAGTCTAGCTTGGGACGAGGCTTAGAGAAGGGGCTATCAATAAAATAAGAAAACTAGCTGTCAACCTTAGTGAAAAGGCTTGGGAAAGGAGTTCATTCTTTCGTTCCTTCTTGCTTTTTCCCTTCTTCTCGGGCTCTTCCTGCCTTGAAGAACCTTCTTTTTCGGATAGGAAGGGAATGAGGACCGAAAAGCCTATTGCTCTTATCTTAGGGGGAGTGCGCCTTCGTCCTAGTCTTTTACTAGTATTTGGTCTTCAATCTATACTTGAAGTAAGCAGTTTCACTAAGAAAAGCTAGTTTGCAACTAATTTTAGTCATTAGCCTTCTTCCCTTGATTCATTCCTTCCTTCAGGCCAGGAGCTAGCTATCGAATAAGGGATAAGACTGTGATTTTACTTAGCTAGAAGGCCAATATCCATCATTATCCTAAAGAATCAGGCTTCCGCTCTTTCAAAGGCGAGTTTGAAGATAGAGTAGACCTTTTCTCGACTCCTTCCTTCAAGAGGCAGGCCCCTTCTTTGGCTGATGAATCGATGTACCGATCTTCTCCTTAGGCTTGTAAATGGTCAATGAGAGAAGGCTAGCTTGTCGGCTAAGAAAGCTTACCTTAGAATTGAACTATCCAATTGAAGGTCACTAGCCTAGACTAGCCTTATAGAAGGAAGGGGAACTAGGTCTGGTTTATCCTTGCCTTCTACTTTTAGAATCTGAAGGAGGTGACAGCTTTTATGCCTTGTTAGCTTATGGTTGATGGTCATGCTTTTCTGTTCTTTCTCTCGGAGAAAACAAAAAAAGTGTCTTCGTCTTCACTCTCTGTTATCAAGAGACTGAAAGGTAGCGAAGCGTAGTACAGTAGACTGCAAAGATCAGCCTTTGACCCGAAGGTCTTGGAGCTTTCTGAGTTAGACGGACACTTCTTATAGTCCAGACCTTACAAAAAAAAATAATGAATAAGGGACTGACTTCTTTATTTACAAGGATCCTGAATAAATCGCACACATGCTCCCAGGACTTCACGAAAAGAGGAGGCACGCAGGTAGGTATACCAATAGAAAGCACCGCGGGTAAGCGACGAGGGAAATTGCCTAAATAACAAGTTTTTGTTTCCAGAAGTATCTCCACGCTGAGCGATGAACCTCGCCAAATGCTCTTATGGATCACCCATTCCATCTTTTAGGTTCGTTCAATTTGGGCAAGATGTATCCCGCTGGGTATGGCTCGTAGTAACCTCTGTAAGATTAAGATAAGGAGGATCATAGGGTAGGTAACCTTTTCACCATTCTTTTATAATGGTACCTTCAAGTAATCAGGTCTCTTCATCCTTATCGGGCACTCCCACAAGAGAGAATTCTTTCTTTTTAGCCTCTGCGAGAGGATACTCCAACAAGAAGAGCCTAACCAGGCCCTTGAGATAACAGCCCATAGGGTAGCCCCTACAAAGCAAAAATGAAAGGCCTTCATCGGAATACCGGAGTCGCTTGTATATGGTGATCACTCTCATCCAAGCAGCTTCAGACATTTCGTCTCAATCGAAGGTGTCTCCCGAAGCCCAGTAGAAGTATGGAAGTCAAGGGGTCGTATGCCCTAAACTTCTCACTTTCTTTGAGGCTCTGTCACCTACTCGGCATCTAGCCGTGATACAGACGCCTCGTTCTATTGCTTCGAAGGATCGTTAGGCCTACCCCTTCCCCTTCCATCTTGGGTTTGACTTTCATATTCCTTAACCTCATTGAAGGTAGAATTGGTCACGGGGGCATCTTTTTTTGAGGATTTTGTTTCTTTTTCCATTTCTTTTATAAGTTCGAATTCTTGTCCTTTGTTATGTATGTTATATTCTTTTTCCAATGCCTGACGAACTTCGGAGACTTCTTGTCCATCTCCGAGCGCGCCCTTTCTTTTTTGTAAATTCTCATTAATAAGCTCTTCCTTTCGGTTGATCCAAGGCGGAAGGCGCAGACGATGATTCAGCCGAAGAAGGTTCGCGCGGTTCGGAATGAGCTTTTCAACTTCTGCCGTTGGACTGGTCATCTGTGAAGCTTTTAGTTGCCTTCTTTGTCCCGTTGGGAGGACCGGTAAAAAAGAGTCCCTTGTTTCCCACCTTTAAGCACGAAGGCATTCTTCTTCCTATTCTCGATCAGACAGCTCAGACAGTCTAAAATCTCCATTTTCAGATGGATGGTTGGTAGACATATAGATAGACTTGGGTATACCGTCTCGGTACAGAGTGAAATTCACTACCAGCTTTCATACCAAGGAGTCTTCCCCCGTCTAACTTCCTTACTCAAACACTATTCATAGGCACCCGCGCAGCTAATTCTTGAAAGTAGTTGCTGACTTTCCTTTCCTTATTTTCTACGCATTTCTCGAGGTTGAGTTCTACACCGATCCCTTCACATTTGAATGAGTGGCTCTTTATGCTATAGTTAGAAGGATTAGTATCGCCCTGAGGCGGACCCGGATTCTCTTTGAGGTTTTTAAGAATAGCAATTCTAGGGGAAAGTAATTCATTGATGGAGCCGAAGTCCTACTTTCTTGATGATAGGAATAGCCGTTCTCTTCTTTCAATCCCGCCTTATCTGCTGAGCCTAGCGGAGTTGCCTGTGTGAGGCATTTGAATTTCCTTCCGATCCCGGGACTCTTTCTTTCGTAAATCTTTGGAGCGTATACCAGAGTGAATCTAAGCATTACTTTATGTGGGAACGTCGATCTATAAATCTTCCATCTCTAGCGTGGATGGATAAGGCTGAAGCTAGTCCTTTTCGTTGTGATGGATTGGATTCTGCAAGAAAGGCTATTCTTGCCTGCTCCGCTACTAAACTCACTTGGAGAAAGCAACTCGGTCTACCGAAGAGACAGGACAGAAAGTCTAGGAAGATATCAACCATGGATGGAAGGTCTCCTGTAAGCCAGAAGGTCCTACTAAGTGGTCTAAGTCGAATCCCTTCCTTGAATGGTTAAATGGGAAAGCTTTCATATAATGCCTTTGTTCGTACCGGACTCTTTGACTTGGTTGGGACTGTAACCTTTAATTAGTGGGGAGACTGCTGCTACTACTATTTCCTCGCTGAGGGAGAGGTGGACGAAGGGTGACGTAGGAAGTAGTTCAAGCTGGGTTGTAGCTTTAGGCTATCGATTGGTCAACCGCCACGTCAATCAATGTCTGGCTTGAGACCTTTCTTGAGCAAGTCGGTGGCATCCTACTAGAAGTGTGGATTTTAAAAGCTAATGACAAGAGGCGAAGAAGGACTTGCACCAGCAGCTTATTCTCAAACAGGAGATTCTGATTCAATTTCATTCACCGGCTATTCACTCACCAGAAACAGTCAAGTCATCAGTCCCAGAGCGTAGTCTTTCAAACGGAACAAGGGATTTGCCCACTACTCAAACGAGGACAGGCCTAGCGGATGAAATCGTTTTTGTACGAGTAAAGGGTATGCACGGTTTAGGCTTTCCTTGCCTTGTCCAATAGGCTGTTTGCAGGATAAGGCGAGACAGATAGAGAGATCTCATTAAGAGAGGACGGGACTGCGTCTTCGTGACTGGGACTGTACATGGATTCTAAACCTTGGGCATTCAAACTTGAAGCAAGCGGGTGGCATGTGTAACCCGTTAGAAGAGTAAGGGTCGTAGCGAGAGGACTAGTAAAGTCAAGCCTTACCTTACTGTTGCAAGTCTTTTCGTGTGCATGTCTGCTTTGTTGTTCTCAGATGCTACATAACGGCTCTTTAACACATCCCCTATATGCTGCGAACCGCTCTTAGTACGAATCCCCTGCTAGTATGCCTTCCTTTCGTACCGATCGTCACTGTCTTTCCTTGATGACTCGGATCAATGAGACAAGGAGTTAGTCAGAGCTGTAGTTAGGGCCTTTGCCAAAGGAATGGGACCCCCTCTAAGCGAGTCAATCCCAGTAGAGAGAGGAAGATCTGCCCTAAGGTTTAAATATCCTTTAATGGGATTGGATTGGCTGCTTCCAGCTAGAAGCACATCAGTACAAGAGGGCAGACATCGAAAGTTTCTCAAGCACTGCACCGGATTCTCCTTAATCAGAGTAGGCTGCACATGAATAGGCTCTTAGATGCGGCATTCTCGCGGGAATAAGCGCTCTTGGAGGATATATAAACCATGAAAGGAGGGGAATACTACATAGAAGATATAGTTAATGTACGAGCAGGAGAGAGTCAAAAGTCAGAAGGAAATCGGTTGGACATTGGACTCGGCATATTGAGCATAGAATGTTCGCACATCAAACATTGGAGTTGGTCTGGCGATCCGGAAAAGAGTTGGTAGCTTGGAAGTTTTCTGCCCACTGGAAGAAGGGGGTCTTGGCATCAGGCGTATGGAAGAAATTAGCAAAGCTTGCATGATGAAGCTCGCGCGGTGCTGTCTAACTAGCAATTATCCTTGGGCGGCCATGCGCCGAAATCGATACTTGAAGGCCTTGCTTTTCATAGCCTTATTTACCAGGAAAGATCAGATGGCATCTCTTAGCAAGAAGGTTTAGAATCCCTAGCTTAAAGGTGGCGAGAGGGGCAGAGACAGCAAGAGATTCCCCGGGTGACCTTTCATGGAGAGCCTTTTGATTGCCTTTCTTGAGTAATGGTAAAGAAAGATAGTTATCCTTCCCCCGTTGACACTGGCCCTGGTGGCTCGCTTGGAGAAGGAATATACGACAGACAGAATGGACCTCGCGGGCCTGGAACCTATTGGCTCGAGAGCAAGAAAAGAAAGTCCAATTTCCACTGGCACAGCAAATGTAACTGGCTTTTCAAAAGAGACTAACAGGATTGGTTAAACTAGCTTACTTACTAAAATCACTAGAAAGATCCTTCCCTTGCTTCTGTCTTCCTCTAGCAACCGATTCTTTTCTTCTTAACTGACTGAACCACCAGGAGGGTATTCTCAAGCAGCTGATTCGATAGCATTTGTCCGGATTCACCAAGAAAGAGCTTTTTCTTTCTAAGAGCAGCAATCCCTTCCCTTCTTGAACAAGCCATTCAAAGAGGGCATGAGATGACATCTTATTCTATGTCATTTGCTTTCCTTAGGACTTTTCTAGGCTAAACCTTGTCTTTCTCATTGGCATTGACCTACTTACTTCGACAGTTGTTAGTTGTGATTCCGCTTTCATGTCTTGGATTGAGCTTTCACTCCAGCCCTTCTCCATTCGATCTAGTGGGAGTCTTAAAGGTTGCATTCCTAAAGGCATCTAATCTTTCTGCGCCTGTTGCAGATTTATTTTTAGCCTTTAGTTCTCCTGCTTTCGAGCGAGAAAGAGTGCTAAAGTCTTCACCTCCAATTGCGCAAGCCCTGACAGTTTCAGTCTTTCTCTTGAGAGTTCCCCTCTTCCAAAGCATCGATTCCAGCCATTGGTAGTTCGCTTAATCCAATTGAAGAATAAAGGCCAGCTCGCTTTCTTTCAAGCCAACCTGTTGGAGTTCTTTTCCTTCACCCTGCCAATCTTTCTGCTTTTGAGCGAGCCCCCAATTGCAGTTCTCTTTAAGGCAGTTTCAGAAAAAAGGCCTTCTATGGCGATAGGTGAATACGGTCCAGCCAATAGTTCCTAGGGAGGAGGGGGTCGGTCTTTCTTGTCTCTAAGGGTTTTCCCAATACCAGCAATCCCGAGAATAACGTTAGTTAAGAGCACTAATATTAGTAGTCTCAATACCGAATGGTCTAAAGCACTAAGGCCTAGCAGGCAGAGTAGGGTTATAGGGAAGCCCCTCCATTCATAAGTGCTAATTCCTCTAGAGCCAATCCCAATCTCTCCTTTACCAGTGGATAATAATATAAGTAGGTAAATAGTTAATAAATATAAGACTCAAAGACTTCAAGGGCTCTTGCTATCACTGATAGCAATCTCCTTCCAAGCGAGCTTGCAGGCCATGTGCTTGCCTTGGTTCTCCTTTCTTATCCTAATGCTTGCGAGCCTCTTGCAGTTCTCGGGTAAGATTTATAGTAAGTCCATGTACCCGCCTTGGCCTTTCCTTTCTGTATGGATGGGTTTAGGAGATTTATCGCTAGCTGGCCCCTGAAGGTTCTTACTGAATTTATTTCGCTTGCTTCTCCCTTGAGTACTTTACTTTGCCTCTGCTAAGAAAAAGGCCTAAAAGTTCGTCTTGATAGGAGTATCCATACGAAGGGTCTATAGGATCGAATCCAATTGCAATTCCATTTCCTCTCTCTTCCCTGAAAGAGTAGTCTATCTATTTAGTATATCTTTCCCTGGTAGGGATCTCTTTCTCTGGGGGGCTGTAGATATCTTTTCTTTAGGGCTTTCTCTTCCCTTAGAATAGGCGGCTGCTTATCCCTCTTTGGGTGGAGATGGTGATACAGGAGGTGTTGTGGCTTTGGTGGAAGGATGGGAAGATCCTTGTTCGGTAGACAGAGTCTCTTTTAGTTTGGGATGGGATCTGCGATCCGTTGTTTCGGGATAGACTGGATCTCTTGGTCCGAATCCTTCTTCGTATGTTTCCACACAGATTTGAAGAATGCCTATGCCGTAACCTGCCTAGCCGCCCTTCCCATTAGATGAAATAGGAGAAAATAACGTGGTCTTCGGTCGGGACAGGATCAACCGCTCTTTCGTCCTTCACGCTCTTCTGCCTACTTCTTCCTATCTCTAGGCTTCTCCTTCTACCCGGATCGATGGTTTCTTGTTGGCTTAGCTTGCTTTATTGTTTGAAAGGAATGGCTTTACCCTTTCCAGGATTTGGAAATGAGATTAAAGGTTGGTTACCAGGACTTAAGAAGGTCCGTGTCCCTTCAAGAGGACTTCTTCGCACTAACCTACTCGAGATCTTAACCTAGTGACACACGAAAGATAAGATTAAACGACTCGGCTCGCGGAGGATAAGAAACCCTCCTTTCATCGAAATATGCCCTAAAAGATTCAATTGCGGATCGTGATCGAAATCTAATTTGAGTTCCCATGGATAATCATAAGCGTGATCCATCCACCGTATCCTACTCCTACTTTGTTGAATTTAAAATCGAAACGAAATACTCTGCCTTTATCCTAGAACCAGAATATCTTACAAAAACCTCGGCCAAACCGAACCGAGCCAAGCCAACCTTGTTGCCCTATCCCTGTCCGATCTCTTCGCTACCGATTCAAAAAGTTCTTCAGCTTTCTCCCCACAAGCTGCGATCAAACTACGCTCCTCTTTGACAAAAAAATCCTCCCCGCAGCGCAGGTGTAGACTGGGGGAATATATCGCTCAACGGGGCCAAGAGGGAGAGCAAGCCCTTCCTTATGAAGCGGAAAGAGGTCGAGATGCGGTGTCTACTCATTCACATCGGCGAGGAGACGCTGTGCATACTTTAACCCTTGTCATTTATCTATATCTATATGATTCAAGTCAAGAGGTGTGGGCCTTGCCATGCATATAAGTCGGCAGGGAAAGGGGAAGGTTGGCGGTTGGGTCCCCTTTACTTATTATAACCGAAAGCACTACCGTGTAGTCCAATTCAGATTCATAAATGAAGTGAAACCTATAAGAGAACGACAGAATCATAGTCGATCACAAAGCCAGGAAAGGAAAGACTACAGCCAATACTCCTATTCCAGCTTTCTTTCCAGCTTTCCTATTCTATTCCATACATACGTGACCGTAGGAGAATTATACCAGTTTACTTTGGCCAGAGCAGAAGAGCTAATAGACCAGAGCGGTGCTTTCCCGATTTCGATAGCTAATACGACGAGAAGGCTCTGACAAGACCTACACCCCATAAGTATTAAGAGAAGGAAGAAAAGCCATCAGCCCAGGGATACTCTGTAGACCGTTAGACTCGTGCTTCTGTTGGCTGTTGGGAAGTACTTCGTTTCACTTCTCAAAACAGAGGAGAGAAGCCAGTGACCGTAGGAGAGCTTTTTGCCCCTTCCTTTTCTTGTGTTCCTGACCAGAGCAGACCAAAGAAGTGACGTGACCAGCTGACCTGCTTGTATGCCTGTTTCCGGTTGCTGTTCAAAGGGTAAAAGGACAGAGGAAAGGGAATAGGTTAGAGACAGAGGTTAGGGACGGTTACGAGTGCCTGTTCTGGTTCTTATGAGTAGAAGAAGAGGAGATTAGTAGCCCGAGCGAGAGCTCCCAAGCCGAGTCCGTGCTCTTTCAGTAGTGTTGGTAAATATCCTTTCTGCCTTCCTTCCCTTGGTGATGGATGCAGACACCAACCAACCGCTTGACCTGCCAATAGTAAGAATTCTTTCAAGTCTGGTCTTGGACGACCTCGAAACTACTGAGCAAGGGACCCTTTCTCTAGCTCCTCCTCCAGAAGCCCATCAAAGGTAGGTCTGTAGGTAGTGATGTTCCCGCTCCTTCTATTCCCGCCTATTGAGGCACCGGGAAGAATGGACCACCAATGAATCCTGCTTCCTTATCTTCTTATTCCCCCATTCCGTGGATTGGTTCCAACATCAAGACCGGTGGAGGAGAACTCAAGTCAATGCGCTTACCAACTCCTTATCGACCTTCAAATCTCTTATCTAGACAGGATAAGAGCAAATGAACCCCCCCCCTATTGTCTATTCCTACTCCTGGCTCACTGCCGGTGGGCATTAACTAGACCTGTTCTCATAGCTATCTATTGGTGTTCTCGGCATAGGAAGTCTCGCCGGTTGATCCAGCACCTTGCTAAGCATCCATTTCTGTTCCATAGCCATAGCCTTGTGTAGTTCCAGCTGATCCAGTCGATTCATAAGTTTCAAGCCCCTTTCTAGATAGGGCGATATCTACCAAGCCAGCAGTATACCTTTCATACCCAAAGTTATCCCTACTAGATGCGGAAAATCAACCAACGTCAAGGATGGTAGCTAAAGATCGGGATAGAGATCCAGTGTGAGCTAACCGAGTTGACCCTGCTGCTAAGGCAGTCGCAGGAGAAGCGTTGAAGAAGCAGTAGTTTAAGCCATTGATCCAGCTGCTTCTTTTGACTATGCAGTCTATGCAGTTGGTTCTGTCGCTTCAGCGGAAGAGTCAGCAGTATAGCCTCTTCCTGGGCCAGCTGCATAATCACGTATGTAGGCAAGTGATCCATAGATGGGGGCAGGGGGAAAGATTGGATTTCTAATTATTCAAGTGAAAAACCTATTGTTGAGGATCGATGTAATTGAGCTCCGATAGCTTTGCTCGAGTGGCTTTCGCTCCTCTTGCCATGGAAGGACTACGTTCGTATTACCTTCTCCGGCTACACACCCTGCTATTACACTGGGTACGAGCGCTAGGGACAGCTACTGTTTCAGTTTTAAGTTACACGACCACAGTCGGCCAAGGAACGAGAGCTGAGATGGTTTTTCGCTTTACCGGTTCAGGAGCGAAGACGGAAGGGAGTGGTAGGGGGGAAAGTCTACTTGGCATGCTTTCAATAATCTTTAGCGGAACGGAGGTAGAAGCTCGACTAAGCTAAGCAGTTGAGGTTTGGAACTTGGAACTTTCAACTGACCGGCAAGGAGATAGGGCACGACAGAAGAGCGGATCCAATACCAAGACGACTTCTTTCCCATATCTCTTCGATTAAGGATGCCACCTTTCTAGTGTTTTCTCACCACATCTCCTGTGGTTTCCGGACATCCTTCTTATGAGTTTAGTTTGGAAGTTTTGACATCGAATCAATCCGGATCGAGAAGGACCTACTTTTGTTGTTATTACGAGGTACCAAAGACAATGGTTTGTCTCGGAATTCTTATTAAATAAAGGATTTTTTTCACCCATTTTTAGTAGTCGATCGGAGCATCCTACTAATAGATCTATAGAAGTACGTTGTCCAACATCCAGTAGTACACTTTCAATAGCTGCTCCCAGGAACACCCTCAAGCCTGGTCCGGTTATACAGTACTGCCAGCCTTTGGTCGAGTTCGCTTCCGCTCCACTTTCTGCGGATAGGAATCACATACCATCGACATTTGTTTGGCTTTCCGGTACTCTCATGTATCAAACTACAGTGGAATGCCAGAAGGTCTTCTATCGTACTTTCCTATTAGTTGTTAGCTTTCGCCTTCCGTTATTAGCTCCTTCATGAAGTCAGATCCACAGCCCAGTAGACCGACGGGGAAGGGCTGGGCCTGGTCTGAGTGCTTGGACTATTGACTGGCAGTGAGGGCTATCGACTAATAAGGCCTAGCGGGGCAGATTCTATGCAACATTTCTATATATCATGCACAAGAGATAGAGCGGCAGGGACTCCTTCTTACCTCGCCATCAGGACAGAGAAAGTTCCATCTTCCCCGAATTCGCTGTCGAAAATCCGGGGAAAATGAAATCGGATCTCGTTGTCAACCCATTCTATTACCGAAATCTGGTTGCAACGAAAATTCCCGGGAAAACGCAATCAATTCAGTTTGGCAACCCCTTTTATTAAGGCGAAAAAGAAGGTGACAGGGGGCTTGAGAGACTTTGTTCGAGGTTTGATGGGCTTTACTTTCCATAAGATAGATGGTGAAGAGCACCGGGACTGCAACTGTTGAGCTTTGTTTACAGAGGGATCTATGAATCTAAACCAGAGAAGCCTCACCGGGGTACCCTAACGTAGGCCCTCTAATAGGCTCAGGCGCATCCCTTGCCTTTTCCATCGCAAACTAACCTAAGTCGCACTACTGGGGATCTATCTTGATACTCTGCCAGGCGTTGACCAGCTTGTGGCCCTACCGCGGGTGGTGAACCGGATCGAAGAATGACCGTAGATAAAAGCACTTTCGCTTCAAAATAGAAAGAGCACAGCACCCTAACTTCAACATAACTCTTGGGGTAGGCTTCCTTACTTGCCTTACCTTACATTCGGGCTATCATCTCAAGTGGGGTAGGCTAGCTACTAGTCGTCCTAAAAGAGAGATCTTTGTTTTGCTTTAGCAAGAGGCCTATTGTTCGCAGACACCTACTTCTATTAGCTGACATAAAAGACAAAGATTCTTCGTTGTTTCTGAGAAAGAGTTCGAGATCAGAGAGGGCAGACCGGCCACAACGTCTGGCATAGTAGGAAATGGTGCCCTTGGCTCAGTCCTGCCAGCAGTAGTTCTTTCGATGCTATTACTATTGGGCAGAGCGCTAACCGAGTCTGAGTCTTGTGCCTCAACTTTATATTATAGTCGAGTGAGCTCGCTTACTCTGATCCTACTGCGTAGACGTCGTCTAATAGGCTACAGCACCAGATCATCATCAGCAAGAAAACGTGTATGCGCTAACGCTATATGGCTGCTGGGGGTTCACGCTCGGACATTACTTGTTGGGTACGCTAGACCGGTGAATTGGGACCGGAACTTTTCAACAGCAAGAGAAAGTAGAACTGATACAAAATAAGAGTCTCGTCTGCGGCAATCATCAAACTCCATAGCTAATTCGAGCCTTTTAGGACTAGTGGGATCCGCTGACCAATAGCCAGACGGAACTAAAACAGCAACAGAGAGTACAATGGAGCAAGAAAACGGCATAGCAGCTACTTACAACAACAATCTTTGGACAAAGAAAGACAGGCGTACCGGCACTCACCTATAGCTCCAATCACTTACAACAGAAAGAGCTTGGGAGGTTGGGCATTAGAAAGGATTCAACTATTACCATTACCAGAAAGAGACAAGGGGCTTACCAACAGACCTGCTACCTTCCCTCGGACCCATTTTCTGGAAAGGCCATTACTCTTACTAGAAAGAAAGGAAGTAAAATGGAGCTGAGTCCGGACCTGTCAAAGCAAGCTTCAAAAGTCATGTTTGAAGGCTAGATAGCGGCCTTAGGAACCTACTTTGATTGTGGTACCAATGAAGCTTTCACTCTAGTAGCTTAGACCCTAGTTGAGCCTCCTACTCCTTCCCTTAGAAGGGCAGTCAAAAGCCGGTGCTTTGGTTAACGGCTTCCGAAGTGACTAATCGTAGCCAACTTATTAAAGATGTATGCTTTCTCTTATTAGAAAGAATATGTATGTGATTGCGAGATGAAAGAAGTCGACGAAAAAGTAGAGATGAGAGAAGCGAGACTGAAAAGGAGAGTCCGTTTTTTCGAGTGAGTGGCTTATGCTCCTTCGATTGACAATGGTTGGTCTGAGTTGCCATCCGATCCAAAGAAGGAAGCGAGCAGCAAGGATAGAAGAACCAAGGGATTCAAGCCAAGCGAGCAACCCGTGTGAATAGAACGAGCAAAGGAAGTGCATTAAGCATTCCCTTTACTTGGAAGACTCAATCTCAACGGATAAATAGCAATGCAAGATGCAATGATGCGATTATCTTCTAATGATATAGCTAATGAGAAAGCATGAAGTGAAGCTTATGACCGTGGTGCCAAAGAAGAAGGGAACTAACTCGACTGGAAAGGCCTTCAATCAAGCCAAAGGAGATAGACCATCCGCCTTGTGAAAAGTGCTCTTGCTCTGTCTCTCGTTCGTCTTCTTCCTTGCTCCATAAGGTTTTGAAAAAAAACAACATGGATGTTCTATCAGCTGGGAATGGAGTGGCCTAAGGAAATGATTCTATCTACTAGCCAAGAATAGCCTTATGCAGAATCGGCTAGTCCTTTTCCATCTCTAATAGCCGAGAAAGTCTTTTCCTTTACGTCGAGAAGCATGTGCCTTCCACCTATCCTGTACGTATAGCAAGCAGGGCTATAAATTTAAATAACGCATCGGGCAGCGAGCGGAAAAAGAAAGTAGATTGAATCTTGGTAATTGAGTGAAGAAGTTCTCAGCGAAGAACAACCCCTAAATCCCGGAAGTATGGAATCGGGATCCGATCTCTTTTGGTACACTCGAGTCATAAGGTGTGTACAGACAGACAGGCTTCCTTTCGAAAGGCTAGGCACCATTTAAAGCTCCCCATATGATGGGTCTAGGCTAGTTGAAAGGACTGACCTCAAGTCAAGCGAACGGCATCAAGGAATCCCCGTTTTCAACCTTTGTGGCATCGGTTACAGCTGGCAAAGATAACCTAACCTCTATCCATAAGAAGAAAGAAGAATCTCGATCTAATTGGAAATTTCCCATCACCTTTTTGACTTGGCTGGTTCCTGTTTGCCAAAGTGGCTTCGTCCGCCCTTCCCATAAGAGAAAACTACGATTAAAGCTGGAGTAGATAGATCGACCAGAGCCCAAACGAGTCACTACACACCAGCTTCGCTAACCGAACCGAGACAGGCATCAGATGCTGCAGCAGGGGGGAATGTACCAGAAAAGGAATTCAAAGAGGGGTCTTCCCTTCATTCCTTAGTCTACTGCCTCTCTATTTGTTTGCCCGTGTAAGGATTTTTTGTTTGTTAGCACCTCCGGACGGAGAATGGAAGAGAAGCGCTCATGCTACATTTATAAAGAAGCAGCTGTTTCAATCTCTCACCTGGGTAAGAGAGGACCCTGAAAGCGCATTGGTCAGCGAACAGCCCTTGCTTTAATTTAATGCCGAACCCCCGCTTTGATGCCTCGATCTCGTAAAAGGCAGATTTTCAAGTTTGATTTAGTAGTAATTGCAGGACGAGACCAACTCCTCTGTGACTTTATCCGTTCTGGATTCCACTAAATAAGCCCATCTTGGGCAGTTTAATACAGCCGCTGAGCTTCAAGTTTTTCATTTCCCTTACTTTAAGGAAGCTTTGTCCAGGACAAGTTATTGGGGTCGTTCAAGCCAAGCTTCTACAGGAAGCCTTAGGCTGTGCAGCTATCTTAAGACTTACATTTTCCCTCCTTTCTGTGGTTAATTTTCTTTCGTCAACATTTTCCTTAAGTAGGCTGTTGAAAGCTACCGTCAAGCAATCCTCCTCAAGTAAGACGCATTCCAAAAAAAGGCTGCAGTGTCGCATTCTGGGCTCTAACAAGGTCAAAATCCAATCTGAATTATAGGATCAGTGGCCTTCACTCTTTTTATTTAGTTCTTGTTTCCGCGGTTGCAACTCCGGTAGGTGGGGGTATTACTGCCAAAGGAAGAAAGCCTATTCTCTATGTTGAAGCGAAGTCATATTGTACGCTACGAGACCATTTCCTTTTACGTTAAAATGAAATTATTTAATTGGTTTGAAAAGAGCACCTTATGATTCATTGAGCCGAAGCCGATTGAAGGATTCTTCGTCATGACTCACTCTTTCAAGTCCTCTAGGCAAAAAGGAACTACACACTACACTCTTCTTTGTCTCTCTTTAGTTCGAAGTCTTTTCTGCTCTTAATAGAGAGCGCAGTTCCAGCGGAATCCTAATCATACTATTGCTCGTACCTAATCAGTAAAGGTGCGTAGCCTAACTGTTCTGTTATTAAACCATATCCGATTTTTTCTATTTCGCATAGCAGGAATTGCGGGTTTGTTCACATTGAAGGTTTGAAAGGAATTGAATCATAAGAAGGGTCCGTTACAAGACTGCTTTCTAAGGCTCAAGTTTGATACCTATCAAAAAAGCTTCCTCGACTAAGCGAGGGCCGCATCATTGCCACTCTCTGGGGGTGTATCCAAAGGCGGCTATGCAGGAACATGCTCTTAGAAAAGAAGCTTCTAAATTAGATTTTTTTAAAGTACAATGAAACAAGGGCAAAAGCCATACCACTGGAAGAGAGCCGGGGGCGTGGAAAGGAAGGGGCGAAGAGCCCGAGGCGACCAACTCCTTATCACGACTGAAGGAGAGATAGGCCTTATGTCCCGATGTGAAAGAAAGAAAGAGGGAAGACAAGATCCGATCCCCTTTTTTAGACTAGAAATGGATGAGAAAGCGCTCTCGGGAAAGCAACTGTCCTTACTAAACTATGCGCTCATCCCTCTGGCCAAACCGAAGAAAGTGTGGGGGGGGGGAAATTCTCCAGCAAGGCCCCATATCATATCCCCTTTTCAATAAAGCACACTTTGGCGGGCACCTCTCCCTCCATCGAAGCGGATCGCCAGACCCTCCTGATTATGTAGTTTGGCCCCTCTCTTAAGCAAAAAGCGTTGTTTCCGGGTCGAATAGGTCATTCGGAATGTGCCCAAGGCCCTCCCTTCGGTATGCGAAATCAGTATGTAAAGTTCATTTCTCTCGTATCCTCCCTTCCCCGATCCGCTGGTCTTAAGTTACCGGTTGTCCCTGATAAGGGGGTCTTTCAGGGCGGGTAGGCCAAAGTTCCTTTCAGACATGGTGCCTTACTTCTATATTTATATGTAGGCCACTCGGAGTCAGCCATGTGCTACAGCATAAACGCCTGCGATCGAATCCGCGATGGTTTGCTGTCCCGGCTGAGACTGCACAGGAGTATCACCAATCATATCCAATCCTGCTGTCGAAAGCGTCATCTAATCCTGCATCCTCTGGTAAAAGAAAATGTTCGACCTCACATACCAGAAAGACAAGCAATAGGAAAGAAATCCCAATAAGATAAGAAAAGCCATTAAGCAAGCCAGCAGGCAAGTAAGCGAGAAAAGTAGCTAGGGAGAGAGGAGAGATTGAGAAGATTCCATACCTTTACTGTAATGGTTTCGGGTTTAGAATCCTAGTGCACCGAACTAGGGCATCGTCTCTCGCAAGAGATGGAATCGAAGGACTTCGCCCGAAAAGCTATGATTGGTATCCCCAGGGGCAAGATGCTAGGCCAAGAAGCCCAAGGTGAGGATAGAAGAAGCCTACGCTCATTCCCTCTGGTGCTAGGGGATATAATAAGTAAGCAGAAGATTGTCAGTAAGGTACGTTCCCAGCGCTGTATCCGTAACTCTAAAAGAAGCTAATCCCTCGAATCCTGCGTGCCCCTCCTTTTTCCATGCTAAGTCTAATCTCTAAGATTGATTCTGCTTTCCCGTCGATTTCAGTTCTCTTGAGACTTCTGTTACATACCTTCTAGCTGGGTAAGCCCCGTAAGACATTGTGTAGCCTGTTGGAGTTCGGTGAAAGCAGTGACACCGCTTACGAGATCAAGGGAGGATTGAAAAGTGATAAAATCTTTCAAAAGGTCTCTAGAAAGAGTGTAACCTCCTAATCAAGGAGTGGAATGGCTAGTGGACTGGGATTTGCCTTACAATCTAGCCTAGTTGTTCCTCAGCGTAGGAAGTCCTCCCTTTCACGCTGATTCCGGTGCTACTAGTTTGGCCTATCATTCCTTATTAGATTAGTACTATTCCGAGACTGAACTGATGATTCTTATGATTAAGATTCTCAAGACGAACGAGGATATTTTTCAATTTTTCCTTCTCGATCATACATAATATTCTTTTTTCGCTTTGTCCCCTACCTCAGAACCACCCTAGGATTGAGGGTTTTCATCCTATGCCAACCCGAAGACTAGCTTTCGTACATAAGCTCCTCCAACAGCCCAAGGAACGAAAGAAGAAGACTTAGAAAGAAGAAACTGAATAACTCATCTTTGATGTAGCAGGCTAAGCTGGTCTTCCCCCAATATCTGGAAGAAGAACCAGAAATCGGACTGGGTAGTTGGTCATCACCAACCGGATCGAGGAATGAAGGGAGAGGTCTCTCGAGCCTGCTATAAGTTGTCTTCGAGAACACAATAGTATATATATATATATGATAATTAGGAATTCAAAATGGATAATGCTGTTTGGACTCCTACCGAAGCTGGGACTCAAGCCCAAGGCATGGATCTGGTTCAAGAAAAAGTGGACGAAGACTTGGTTGAGCCTGAACCCGGTCCTTTGAGGGATCCCTCAATCCTTAAGTTAAGTCTCAAAATGGATACGGACCCCTCTCCCCTTGAGAATTGGATTGATTTGGTTATTGCGGAACCAGCGTTCTCACTTTGCCAACTTTGTTGTTTGAAAAGAGAGATCTATGATCCCCTTATTACCATAAAGGAAAGATCGGAAATATAGAATGTCTATGAGCCCTATGACCTTTCACTCCCGGAATGTGCTTTAATCCAAGGAAGCACTTCCCGGACATCTATATCTAGGGCTTTTGAAACCTGAGATCCTTCTTTTTTCCATTCGGGAACTGAAGGTGGCTAAGTCAAGGCGCCTTATCTTTCTAATCAGGTAGATTTGAGCAAAGGCCATAGCTATTAGAATCATTGCCAGCAACACCGCCGTTGACAAATCCGCCTTAGCCTCAGGTAGTTGATACTTTCAGGGGGAGCAGGCTCATCATTTCCACAAAAGTCGTGTAACTCTTAGTAATCGCTTCCACCTCAAAAAAAGATTTTTTATTTTCTTTTTATTATTTATATAAATGGATCATTCTCCATTGGCAGAAGGCCTTTCAACCGGCTCTCCACCTGCGACCTGGAAAGAAGATCCACCTACTGAGCTTTCTTTCAGGGCAATGAGGTTGCTTTAGTGTACCTTGTACTAGCTTACTTTATTTCTAAGGGTTAATGCTTATTTGGTGATTAGCTCACTTGTAAAATCCAATGCCAATTAGAAAGTCATCCCAGAATCCAGTAAGAAGGGAAAGAGATTGCCCTTCATTGGGGCGATCGGACTGAGAATACCGTAACAAGCTTTAAGGAAGTAGGCCCGGGAAAACCGGGAATCGATACCGGAGATTGATGAAACACAAGACGATCTGGTACATCGAAACTGTTCGTAAGAGGCCGAAGAATGGTGCATTAGATCTGGTAGCTCGCAGAGGGAATTCGGATCCAGTAAAGGCCAGCCCTTAGGCTTAGGTACAACCTTACCGGTGCTTTCTTCGTAAGTTTTTCTTTCTATTTTTTTTACAGAAGTTTATGCCCTTACTCGCCTAGAAGGAAGAAGTCCGGAGAGCGAAGGAACGGGATTAAGGGAGTGAAGCCCAAGGCAAGAATCAACCAAATAGGTAGAGTCCCGATAAACTGGGAAGGTAGTTGTTCCACTCTTCTTTCTCGATGCGAAGAATAGCTATCTTTCGTAAACAAGGGAATGACCCATGGCATCAGTTGACTTAAACGAGTTGGGGAGCGAAGCAACTTCCGGTAGCTACCGAGCGTAAAGTTAGCTTTTGGCAGCTCATGAACCGACCGAAGGAGGGGTTGACTCTGCTGCCGGGCTTTGAGGAATGGGAGCAGCTTTGGAATCAGTGTAAGTAGGTCACCCCATATAAGTAATATGGGCAAGTGCGCGAGATGTAACCAATAGATTTGTCAACGAAGTCCTTCTTTCAGCAAAATAGAAGCCCCTTAGTGCAATCGATTTCAGTATGCCGGTTGAATTTGAACAGAAAGAAGGCAGAAATCCTTACAATCTCAGAACCAAGGAGAGAAGGTGGCGAAGGATCCGGATTCACTTTTTTTTGATTTGATTCATACCCGGCTCAAAGCGTAAAGGCTTTTCCTGATTAAGGAAGAAGCCTAGAAGGCAGAACTCTGAACCAAGCCCAAGGGAAATAGCTGACATTGTTGAATTAGCTGACAGAAGAAGCGAAAGGTATTCTGATTTAAGTTCGCCCAATCCTCGCTCTAAAGGCTAAGCTTGATAGACCTATTTGCCTAAAAAAAGTGGCATACGGTTTAGCCCGTTTAGTCAGAAACTAAAGGGAATCTTCTAATAAGGAGCACGGATGGAACTTTCTTGTCTTTTTTCTCCCGGAGTTGGTCCCGTTCGAGAATTGGCATTTATGTCAGGCTATGCCCTTCCAGTCAAGTCTTCGCTGGATTCAACCGACTTAGGAGTTTCGAGGACAACTTTCCCTTATTCATCATCCATCTTGAGCTTGACGGCTTGCCCGTGCGTGGAGTATTCCGTCCATTTATTTATTGAAGGAAAAGAAAGATCTTAAACTATCTGTCTTCAAAGGATCCGTTGTTAGCAGTGTCATCAATGTAAGCGAATTGGCTGCTTCCAAGGCCGTATACTAATAAAGATAGGCGCTCCTTTACCCTTTACCGGATACCGGAGGCTGCTACTATGATGCCTTCTTTTGGATTGTATACCACTAACGACTATCAAGATAGGCGGGCTATCCATGATATGTTCTTTATGGAAAGACGGTTGAGGGGCACTACACTGACTCGCTTTTCCGAAAGGTTTTATCTTCGCCGCAATCCGCCTCTTTCCCAAGTCTCTCTCACCTTGAAAGCACCTAAGAAGAAGAGCATATTTCTAAAGTTTCGTTTGGATTGAATCTCTTCTTTGCCTGACTGCCCTATTAGGTATGTCCCTCCCTGGAATGAAAGAAAGTCCCTCCTCACCTTCTAGTAAGACCAAAACGGAGGTATCTCCCAAAGCTGAGGTATCCACGGCATTCCTCAACACCTATAGAGGGAAGAAGGAAGACAAAGAAAGAAAATGAAAGGGCAGCGGAAGATGAAGCGATAGGAGATTCTTTTTCACCAGATGAATTGAGTGCTTCGGGGGCACTTCTTCCCAAGTCGGATTTAGTAAGACCGGGCTCACTTTTCTAGTTAGTTCTAGACAAAGACTTCAGTGAAGGAACGGAGGAAGTAAGACAATGTAGTCTGAGTTTAGCGTAATTCCTGTATTCTTTCATCAACCTTGGCCGGTTCATATTATAATGCTTCTCAGGCAATTCTTCCTCTTTATCTTTAATATTATATGTCTTCCTTGGACTGAAAGAGTAGCAGGAGAAGATCCCCAACATGGGATAGGTGAGGTTTGGATAGCAAGATCGAAGCGACCCCCCTCGAAGAAGAAAGGATAGCTCGAGCGTTAGGGTAACGATGCGATGGTTTTGACTCGAAGGAAGACCTGCGAGATAAGACATGACGAAGACAGTGGAATCCTGGATCCAGGCTGAATCCCACATTCCCCTTACCTTCAATTCCCGTCCATTCCCCCTGAGTGAGACCATTCCTTTGTCTTAACTCGGGCTGAAAAGGTAGATTAGCCCCTGATTTCACTCTTTTCGATTTCAAGCTACTTGCGCCTATTGTTTATCGGTCCAATGGCCTCACCGCTGGCTGTCCCTCTATAAAAATGTTTGGCAAGCGGCGGTTTACTATAACCAAAGCGATCAAACTACTGGAGACCACCACACCTTACACATGTCGGATACTTTTGCAAGCCACTCTTTGTAGCTTCCACTGAATCGGATGGGGGTTCTAGACCCATGCATGGTTTCGGCTCCTTACTTATTGCCCCTCGAGGGATGGTGAATCAATGAGATGCCCAGCTGATGGAAATGGAAGAGATTGCCTTGGAGCAGAGGCCCGCCAAGCACTGGAAATGGATTAGTTGATGCGGCCGATTCCCTATCTTCATTTCTCATCTAGCTTGGCTATCGCTTGTCGATGAATCAAAGGTGTCCGCTTATGGTATGGAATAGGAACAGCAAGAATAGAACCGCTATCGCTTGTCCTATCATCCGCGCTGAGCTTCTTTCATTTGTCAGTATGGGTAGGTAGAGTCCTTTGCTCGTATGCTTGGCATTACTATAGTAGCACCAGTCTTCCTTCCTTCTTAGTGCACATGAAACGGAAACCCTAACAGAGACTACCCACACGGTGATCAAAACTCTTCCTTCTCTGTTTCACTGTCAATTGATTGGTGCATGAACGAAGCTGTAACGGAGCATGTACGCGACGATCAAACACGGCTTTGCCAGCTGCCTGTGATAGGAAAAAGAAAACTTTATCAGATAGTTCGTGCGGGGCATTTCCCACCTCGCCTTTGATTGATCTTTCCCTTGCCGTATAGGTCAAGCTAGAAGAGCATCATTGGACCGATAGCTGACAAGCAAACCTTCCATTCTTATGTCTCTACATCGCTTCTCTCTTTCTCGAGCTTTCGTGGGTTACAAGATCGAATAGCACATCCAGCTTACTCTATCGAGAGTCCAGCCAGATGAAGGATCAAGGAAATCGGGATCAGCTGCCTTTACTTTAAGGGGAGTCTTGAATCTCATGTCATCAAAAAAAAGTAGGCAAGCTTTGAACAACCAGATAAGAATCAGTTCAACTTGAAAGGGCTTTCGTCCATCTCTCGCCCATCTATCTTCGGATGCAAGCATTGATCTTGAATGGTGCAGTTATCATACCTCTTAGAAATAAAAACCAGACCCGCCTGACTCCCTCAACCTATCGGTCGAGTCACTTCCTTTCACTCGACTTACAAGGACCTACCGGACTATCGGCTTTAGATAGTCATCTTCCTCTCCCCTTTTCACTCGCTTCCTCGCGTCTTTTAGTCGAGTAGCTCTTCTCGCTTGCTCAACCGCTTATCCTTGAGGCTGCCTACCTTTCCTTCTTTTGTGTGGCCTAGCTTTGATCCGTGGGAGCTGGGGCAGAAGAAGAGGTTTCCGTTGCTTGCTTTGTGCGTACGATTCTTTTATTCAATAAGGATTTCCGTAGCTTCAGGTGAGGAGGGGGGAATCGATCTCAATTCCTTGAAATCGGGAAAAAGTCTCCTAAAAGTGTGGTCTTTCTCGGTCAACTGGAAATTGTAGAACTGTAGCAGCTCTCGCAATCGGTCGGTAGGTCCTTCCTCGAGTTCAAGAGTTCTAGTACTTGCGTTGCGGTCTGTCCATTAGTTCGATGATTCTTTTTCGCCTTGTTGGTTTGTTCAATCAATCTCATAGGTTCCTATGACTCGTCCTATAGGAAAGGGGGATATACCATAACCATAGGGAAGTAAAGGTGCGATAAAGAAGCTTTTTCTGAGCGTATATAGTGGTATAGTCCTTAATGCGCAACAAGGGAGCAAGAAAACGGATGCGCCTTACTAAGCAAGAAAGGGGCTGCGCTTCTTTGTTCGCTAGGCTTTCGCGCTAGTCATGAATCCTTAGCTTGGTTCCCGGCTTTGAATTCGCGATAAAGCTTAGCTTAGCCCCGTCTGCGGTTGACAACTTAAACCCTTTTGCCCATCTTGGCCTTCACTCCAAACGATCGGTTCGAGTCTGCTGCTGCAATTGGCAATTAATTGGATAAGCGGTGGCCTTCTTTTCTTTTCAAAACTAATACCACCTCTTTTATTTTAAGAAATATCCTAAGAGAAGAAAGGCATTCTATCCCCTTTGTGTCTTTCTTCTAGGCGGAGCTCCCGCCGCCTTGGTCTTGATCAGGGAATCACACGCTTCTTCTCCCCCTTTCTTGGCGGCTGATTCCTAGTGTGACATGGATCTCAGAGGTTGCGTATATAGAAGATGGAGTCTAACCCCTGGGTTTGTTGCGCATGATGGAGTAATCTCTTCGTCTAATCATGAGGTCACATGGACTTTCTCTGGGATTGATTGATTCCCGTTGTGGATTGCTGCGCAGCTAACTACCGACCCCGAAATTTCATATAGAAAGAAAAATCTCGTATATGATCGATCGCGAGTTCGAGTTCGGTCATCCTGGATTCGTGTACTTAACCGACCTTCTCCAGCAAGCGTATCAAAAAGCAAGCAAGTAAGTTAAGTGGAGAGTCAAATGCCAACGTTAGACTTGAAATAGTACTTACAGCGGATCTGTGGTCACTTATTGGCTCAGCTCAGTCAAGTACGTACCGGCTCGTATTTGATAAGTAGGTTTTTGATTGATTCGTGGGGGGTCGTGGAAGAATTGGGTTCGAATCCCATAGCCCGAGAACAATTAAAAGAAATCGATGAATGTGCCCGGACCAAGCAACAAATAAGCGCTAGCAGATGAGATTGGACCTATAGACTAGGCACCGAAGGAAGAAGCAGGCAAGACACTCTTGTTGGACAATAATGGGTCTCAAAAGCCCATTTAGAGCATTTGAATTGGAACCTTCTCGTACAAAGACCCAAGACTCGCTACCTTCGATTAACCCGTCGCTACTTCCGACTGCCCCCCTTCTCGTTGGGTGACCGGCCCATTCTTAGACTTGATGAACTCCTGTCGCGATGAATTAAACTCCGTTCCATGCCCCGCTGCTTGTCAATCACATCGGATGCTAGAGGAACTGACATACTTAAGGGAAGGGGTACGCCTAGTATAAGAATAGGAATTGAATCCGCAGAAGGGCTTACACGAGACCTAGTAGACGGAACGAAGGTACGATACCAACGGGAGAGGAACGACAGGGTACGTAGGTAACGGGGCGGAGGTGGTACAGAGACTACAACGAGTTCGGCTTGCTAGCTTAAAGGGGCCTAGCTGACCGGGGAGCTGACCGAAGAGAGAAGGTTGCCATAGGAGATTCAGTTGTGCCTCTTCCGATGAAACATAAGAGAAGATAAGGTTCCAGTTGCTGTGGCGAGTGTGGTTTCCGATGCTTGATTGAGCCAGCTCTGGCTGGATTGCTAGTATTGCTTTCTCAATCATGGGCGAGAGAGAAGGAACTGATTGGAGCGGGTAATGTTGACCGGGCGGGCTTAGTAACGAATGGTTCATGAGGGAACGGGAATGTTGCAGTTGATCAAGGAAGGGGTTGAGTAGAAAAGGAATGAATGGAATTGACTTGCTGGTGTTCACTTTCCTACCTTGGTTTGTGAGGCAGTGATGCCTCCAAGGTCGGGTAGAGGGAAGAGTGGTTGTTGAATCTCCCAACTCATTGGTCGATGAATGATGTATTGATCAATGGTCGTTAGCGAATTGAGGCAAGGATAAGGATGGTTTGTGGCTCGTTCAGTTCCCCCACGCCCCGTAGGTTGATGAACCTCTTTCATACCCCTTCTTATTCTTAAGCCCAGCCTTAGTGCCCCTTTGTCCGTTAAAAAAACCTTCACAATCGAAGATTGCCCTCGTCCATGGTCACTGCTATCATATCACCTCCGATCGCGTAATCTGATCCGTGTGCACCTCAAACGGCACATCGTAGTCCGGGCGTAGCGCTCAACACAGGTTCGTCCGTCATCGCCTGCTGTTGGTCTAGCCTTTTGACAACGACTCGACCCTCAACAAATCGGTGTTGGGAGGAGTCTTTCCCCTTAATGAACCGCCGGTAAGAGTTCACTAGTCCCAGAAACGACCTCACCTCTGCGACTCGTTTCGGAATCTCCCATTCTCGTCGAGGTCGGCTCGGACCTTCCCCTTGTCCATCTGGACCTCGCAAATTCATCCAGTGCCCAATAAAGAACACCTTCGTCTGCCCTGCACTTCTCTCTCTTCACGTACAGTTCGTTCTCACGAAGCACGCTGAAACCCTCCAGGTCTTCTTCCAACGTCCGTATAGTAACTACCTGGCAAAAAGTCAAAAACAGACGAAGAAAGAGACGCATCGGAATCAACAGCCGAAGATGTCGAATCTTAAGAAGATGACTTGACTTGACTAAAAGGCAGCAAGAGTAGACGCTCAGGCAACAAAACCAAGGGTAGTTGGGCATGAAGGGGTAGAAGTAGGAAATTCCAATCCAAAGGCTCGCTCGCTAGGGTAATTGGCTTGGCCCCTATGCCTTTGATGTCGACGATGCTTTTGCCGAACACTGACTCCCTCCGCATTATGCGTACCCGGCCCTAGGAGAAAGATTTGTACGCCGGAGGCCTACGCCTTTGTTTCCGAAGGGCTATATCACAAGTTGGTGGGGTTCAAATGGCATGCATGGGTCAATCCATTAGTTATCCGGGTGCAAAAGATTCTATTCTCTTACTTATCCGGTTCTGAAACCAATACTTTCTCCAATCCAACAGAGAAAAAAGGAAAGAAAGAGTTGTGCTGCTCGCATCGTTCTTCAATTGATCGATGGCATTTCCCAGGGGAGAGGATGGAGTGCTATATGCAAAAGGACAGGTGCCCCTATTGATGTTCCCAACAGTGGCGGACACTCTCTTTGCATTGAAGCTTTGAAACCTGGCGATGGCGATCAAGAAGGTCAGGCGATGCGGTAATGAGGTCGACTAGACAGGGGAGGCTCGCGTCTAAATAAGGCTCGACAGAGACCTATTCTTATTCTTATTATTCTATATTATACTAGAATAAAATAAAGTGGGCTCAATCGGAGTAGTACTATTTTCCACTATCTGCTAGGCAATCGGAGTACTATTTGCTTTCCAAAACTGTACTAACCCATAAGTGCAAACACCCATGAGGCTATCTTTCTAGGGCGGCCCCCTTTTCGATCCCTGTTCTCGCTAGAGGAGGAGCAGCGGGCCCTAAGCTGTGTGACGGGGTCATGAAAAAGAAAAGAATATGCTTAGGCAGGCGCATAAACGTAGTAAGCAGACACTGAATCAAGAGACGCAGATAAAGAAAAGCAGTTTTTTTTGATTTATCCTATCTGCTCACTCAGGTCGTCGATAAGGCATCCAAACCAACGAGTTCGTGCACCAGCCGCCAATGTGTTTTGATGTTATTCCTCATTGCAAGTAAAAGGAAAGCGATCGAGGAGCGAAGTTTACCGAGCCTACTTAGTCTTACCTAGAAAGTTGAAAATACATTCCCTTGTTGCTGATTATTGGATGCCTATTCTGATTCAGATTGCTAAGAGCTCCTTCTCTGCATCAATTGGCACTATTGCACTATGAAAAAGTCGGATGGTTCCTGCAGCACGAGATTCGGTGGAAGTAGGGATTGTTGCACAGTTCTTGTGATTGCGCTTTCCCCATGATGGGATTTCCCTTGCTAGTCTAGATGTCCCTGCGATCTCGGATTCTCGAACAAGAACACAGGCAGCTCCTTCTCAAAGACCGGATTCTCAAGCAAGGAATTGGAAGCTTCTTCTATCATTCGCGGTATCAAGCAATTGCCTCCTCATATTACGTATTAGAAAAGGTAAGCAGATCTCTCCTCAACAAGCAACGGCTTTCGCGCTTTAGTTTTCTTGCTTAGCACGCGCTGGAGTTTTCTTGCAGGGTTCATTTTCCCGGGAAAAATGGATGAAAGTGAATTTCCTTTCCTAAGTGACAGTTCAATCCTGCTCTCATTTCATTTTCCCCGTATTTTTTGTTGCAAGTGAATTTTACTTAATAGACGTCAATTTCAATCGGACAACTTTCATTTTCCCGGGTTCAGGTTCAGAATGTTAGAAAGACTCTCATGAGTGTCCCCGCTCCTCTAACTTGGTTCGAGTGGCTGATAGCTGCTTATCGCTCCTGTCCAGTCATCTTAGTCCCTGGCTTCTGTTTGGGCTTGCTCCTCTGTTGTCCCTGACTCAAATCCCTAAACTTAATGAATGAAGGGCGGGTCTCCGCTCCTTACCCTATCGGTCAAGTGGCTTACGCTCCTTGCTTACTTTCATACAGTCTAGATAGAAGAGAGGGTTAGACCCCATACCCGCTTTTAGTGCCGCTTGCTTGCTCGAAGCTGGCGAAGTAGAGGGGCTACCGCTCTTTAACCTTTTCGGTAAAGCGGCTTGAATAGGACTTGACCGATGTTCATTGGCCTTTTCTTCGATGTCAATGTGCTCAGGTCCTTTCTTTGCCCCTTCCCTTGGGCTCTCCCTCAAATGCCCTTTCCCTTCGTTCTCTCTTCCTGACCCTGAAGGTTAAGGAAGGGCGGCATGGCTGACTGCATCCTCTTAGGACCTCTGATCGCTACTCGCTACTAAAGAAATTGCTTAAGTTGAAGTGCTCTTCGAAAGGGCTGTCAGAGGGATTTTCCGAGGGAATATCAGGTGGAGAACTAAGCTTGCTTTCTTGCTGGATGGCTTAGCAGCTGTCTTTCCTTCAGATAGGTTCATCAATGCCGGAACGAGCGCTGTAAGAGGACTTCCCCTCTGTTCGTTCGAGCGGCCTCACTACTAGAACTATGGTTGAGTGGCATGGAGCTGCTTGAACACAATCAAGTCTGGGAAAAAGACAGATCTTCCAAGGTTGGAATCTTTTTGCCTATGTGATGTAAATTCCTTATGTAATGGAATGCGAATATTTCCTTTCGTTCTTCTAGCTCTATGTCAAGTTTCACTTCAGGGAGGAAGCTATGGAGCTAGTACAAGACCATTTCTGATCTTTCTCTCTTTTGTCTTGCTTTTTCCATTCGCCTCAGCTCTAATAGATGGTCTCGTGGATCTTTGATTCGATAGTTTGAAACTCTTGGCTTCTGAGGCCGATGATAGAATGAATGTTAGAAAGAAGAAAGAATAGTTCGTTCCGATACTGTGGCTTCCCTCCCTTTGGCGGTCCTATGAATCGATAAATAGAAGGGCTACCCAGTCAAAGTGGGAACTCCTAGTAGTCATAGTAAAAGCTCTTCCTTAGGCTTAGGAACTGCTTTCTGCTTGCTTGGTTTTTGTTTTCTTAAAGACAGCTCAATCCCTATCGCCGTCCAATCTCAGAGGAGGGATTTCCCGGGTAAGGTACTAGTCACTTATTTAGGTCAAGAATCTGTCTATGACAAAGAAAGATCTTCAAATAGCGTAGATAGCTGGTCATAATCTCTCTCTTCCAATAAGATAGAAGCAAGCCGCCCTTCTTTCCTAAGCGAGATGGGGGACTTGAGAAAGGGTCTTGCGGAGCCTTGTCTTATGTTATCGCCGCTGTTGAAGGGGAGCTCCTTGAGGAAGGAACTGACATACTTAAGATACGAACGGGATTTCACCTAACCTTCCTTTCCCAGGACTGAAAGCTGCCTAAACTGGATCAATGTTAATGTCCGAGGAGGTTGGAATTGGACAAAAAGAAGGGATTCGCCGCAACAAGCACCGTTTAGACTGATTTTTTTAAGTATGCCATCAGTCTATTCTATTGGGCCTATGGGTGATATAGACTCTTCTTAGTCTTACCTCTAAGAAGAAAAATTGAACCACTAATCTTCGTGCTCGCTTACTGCCTACCATACTTACCATGCCTACTATGCTTACTAACCCACTAACCACTAACTCCTACCATGCATACGTAAGGATATTCTCTTTATCACAGACAGTCTTCCTTCCTTATCCCGCTATTCCTGATTCTTGATAACACAGGAAAGAGAGAAGACCGTACCCAGCCGAATCTCTTGACTTCACCGCTACGCACCTTTCAAACAGACTTGTCTTACTCCAAGAGCGAAAATAGCATCGGTTATCCTATCCGACAACCTAGGAGTAGTACTTGCTAAAGGGTTTCTCCCTCTCGACACGTGAAAGCTCAAAGCAGTCTAGCTAAGCCAAGTCAAGCAGTGCCAGATACGTATGAAATAGTTGCTGATTCTCTTCCTTTAGATAAGTAAATTCCTTCTTCAATCGATTCGATTCCTATCTCCCCGAGGGGGTACTCCCTTTAAGCTTTATAGAATCCAGTTCCAGCGGAAGACTAAGTAAAGTACGGTAGCAAGTCAAATCAATCTCCTTTTGAACTCACAAGGCGAAATCTGAGATGAGAAGTCGAAAGCGCTAACAAGGGATAAGCATTCACCCACAAGACCAGACAGACCGCTTATTGCAAGAACAGGAAAGAGAGCACCGCTTACGCACGCATGAAGTGCAGTTAGCTTTCTTTTCTAACTCTCACACCGGTTACGAAAGCAAGGGATATTCACTCAGCAGAAAGGGCTCCTCCGTTAAGAACCGATTCAGGGCATGCCCCTGAGACTAGTGCTACTCCCTGCCTTCCTTTGCCCATCTGAGATCGAATGAAAGTAGAGGAAACCTTCTGCTCTTCCGGCATGGGCAAAGATTCCGTGATCTCAAGGACGAAGCGGCTCTAATCTCAATGGACGGACCCCTCTTCTCTTGAGCCTTGCTTCATTATTTCCATTTCTGTTAGAGGAATAGGTACGCTTCTAAAATAGATATGATACCATTGGGTTCGGGAGTTGTTCCTATCAGGTGTTCCTATCAGGATTGTTCCCAAGAACTAGTATTTTAAAAATGATTATTTCCGGAATCTGAGAATGTAGTCACGACTGAAGCAGAAGGTGGAGTTTTTGGATGCTCAATCGGGGCCAGAGGTGAAATTACAGTAATAGGATTCGATCCAGTGGCCAAGAGAAGAGGGCGAACCTAGCATAAGAATTTCTTCTAGGAAAGGGGAATTATAAGCAGCAGTGGCTACTAGCGGAAGAGGATGCGGTAAGGGGATAGAAGCACATCCTGCACCCGATATGTCAAAGCAGCTTTCAGCCCTGCAACTCGCGCATACTGAAAGGGAAAAAGCAGGCCAATTCACGCATCTTCCGCAGAGTACCAGAAAAGCCCTATGAGCTAACTTTTCATTTGACGGCAAAGAGCAATCGGACCTGTGAAAGTCACATCTTTGACTAATATACACGGGCTTCTGAGAGGATTCTTTAATCAACCAAAACCTATAGTCCTTAATTTCTACCACTTACAAGTTGAGAGATGTTCCATTCCCAATGGCAGAAGAAGGATGCAAGCTGGAAGGACTTGGACAAGATATTCTTCACTTGGACAGGAGATGCAGCGCTTAGCGTCGGAAAGACCCCTCTACATGGGTGTGCTATAAAACTAGGAGAAGAACAGAACTAAACGGATCAATTCCTTTGACCCCCTGCACCTATAACATAACTATACCCCACTTAAGGCTTCTTTCGAGGAAGTGAAAGACGGTGGAGGGGCACTACACTGACTCGCTTTTCCGAAAGGTTTTGTCTTCGCCTCAATCCGCCTCTTTTCCAACAACTCAAATCGCGTATCCCTGCCCTTATTGACTTAAAGCTGGGATCCTTAGACCCAGACCCCCACGACTATTAATAAAGGATTGCTCTTTCCTCACATCTACCTAACCAACAACGACTACCCTTAACTAAGTCAAGAAAGGAATGCGTTTCCCCGGGAAGTATTTAAAAAAGGAATGAGCGTTCTGCCCTAGTGAAGACGCACGGGAGAGATTCACCAGGACATATTCCGGATGACAGCTCGACCGATTAAAGCGATCGATGAGCTAAACAGAGAATCCCTAGTTGATACGAAACAGAACAGGAACTTCACTCATACTGAAATACTTCAATCGATGAACTCCTTGCTGCATCGATGCTCGAGGAAGGAAGAGCGGGATGAGTGCCAACTAAAACTACTAATGCTAATGGAAGCCCCTTTCTTGCTCCTGCAACTCTCGAACTAGAGGAAGGAAAGCGCTATACCCACCCACGGAAGAAGCGAGAACGAGGGTTAAGAATCTGCTCCTTGCTATCTCTCGCTCGATAGCGAGTTAGACAGTTAGAGAGACAGGGACAGATAAAGAACCATTAGGTCGATTGACGCCGCCATAGGCAGTCATGAGACAAGTATTACACTGCTGTCTTATCGTCGAAAGACGCAGGCATAGCCATACCACTTCTGGGCACATGGATCAAAGCGAGTAGCCCCATCTAAGGTAAGGGTAAGGTCGGTTGTCCCTCAATCCGGAACTACACAATCAACTTACTTGTCCACGGTTGTTCGATCTCTCCTAAAAGAGAAGCAGGACAGCCACCTCCGAGCCTAAGGTCTCGCCAGTCAACTTCCTGGGATGTAATGAATTCGTCTTCGAGGGGATCCACTTACTGTTCCGGTGAAGTCATGCCATCTCTCCCTTGGAAAAGAATAAGAATCCCGTGAAACACTCATAAATAAATAGAATCATAACAACTCTTAGTAGCGGAAAGCCCCTTTGAGTAAGCTTAAGCTAATGTGCCCTCTTGCCTCCCCTTATTTAAGGAGCTCTTTGTTTGCTTGTTTTAGTCAGTCAGCTGAAAATACTTGCTTTTCCTCTGTTAATGAAGTTTCGAAAGAAAGAATCAGTCTAACGAAGGAAAAACCTATAAGTGGTTTCAAGGACAGTGACTTACACTGGGGGAAATGAAAAGTCTAACTTCAAAGTAAAATGCGTTAACAGAAATGAGAATAAAGACTCTATTCATTCATCCAATGACTCTTGCCCATGCTTAGAAGAGTCAGATAGTGATGATGAAATCGACTCACAAGGGTCACCTTCTTCTGATGACAGCTCCAAGATGATCGCTATGATGGGATTAAAGTAAGGCTTCCTCAACAGCGATGCATCTACTACAGAAGCAAGTTCTGGACCTGACAAGAAGAATAAGGAAAAGAAGAAGCAAATTTATACTGAGTACTTTGCTTCTATGAAAGGAGTAGATGAACTCATGCAAGCGCAAGGGCGAGCTACCAAACCATTATCTCTGGCAGACCTTTCACTCAAACTTCTAGAAGTCAAAAACGAATGCGCTGATCAACGCCCGTTGATCATGGAACTACACTCTGCTATACACTCCTTGCGTGAGGACAATCGTCGTCTTTGGCGACACTCTACTTCGCATCGACGGCACCGACGTCACAATCATCCTACTTGGAATTACCAGGAAAAACTTTCTGATAAAGAAAGAATACGTGCGGAATCATCTACGCCTATTCAGCGAGCTATTCCTTAGCTTAGGAAGAAGATGAAAGACTGTTTGAAAATCATCTATCACAACGATGGATGGATGGTACAAGTAGATGTCAAGATACGAGGACGCTGGTTCAAGAATTGTCGAACACTCGTCGACTCGGGATCCGATCTCAACTGCATCCATTCAAAACTGGTCCGACGAAAATACTAGCAGAGATACGGTGAGGGGATTTTCACCGCAGATGGTACTACCCTTAAGGCTACGCACATCGTGCATGGAGTCTTTATCTACATCGGAAGTCAAAGCCTTAAGCTAAGCAGCATCATCGTTGAAGGATTCGAGTATGACCTTCTCTTAGAACAACCATTCCTAATGAAGACAGTTCTCACTGGCACCATTGGGCGGGGTATTATGAATGATCAACCGTTCTTCCTGCCATTCTCTGAATCACCTGTCTCAACAAGGCTTCATAAAGAAACTGAAGACTCTGCACTCACTCATCCATCTGATGACGATATCCTTATTATTGGTATGAGGAGACTTGAAAATCTTCGAGTTAGACCCTGCCTCCCCAGTAATCCGGTATACTCCTCATCCTGCTTTCCCCTTCCGTTTAGTTCTGCAGTCGATGAATCTGGTCTGTAACAAGATCTGCAGAGCTAAGCCCGGAAGTCACTGCTTTCTGATCATGTGGATGCCGCTCTTAGAGAATCCGCGAAATGACATTTCACAGACTGTGATTTCTATTCCTGGAAGAGAGAGTGATGAGTAGAAGGTTGGCGAGTAGAACCAGGCAAGTTGGTAACATAACTTCTGTGGATTTCTTTCCAAGGGATTCCCAAGTAAGTGAACAGCTGCTATCCCTTGAACCAAGGGTTGGGGATTACCCAGAGCTGGTATCCTTCCTAAAGGGTTGTTCGTATCCAGATTTTTCAAGAAACAATGACAAGCCTAGTAATCTTCATGAAAGAAGAGCAAAGATTGGAGACATGGCCTTGGGTTGGGTGCCGCATCTGTCCTCTCTATAATTGGAGTTCTTGTCCTAATCGTTTTATTGGTGGTGTGGCGAAAGAGGAGTCTTAGCAGAAGTAAAGAAGGCAGAACCCATAGATTGAATAGAGTGCCATCAAGGTTGTCAATTTCGGAGATAAAGTCAGCTACAATGGGGTTGAATCGCAACAGAATTTTCGGTATCGGTAAAGGCGGTGGCTATCAAGAGGTTTGATCGCGCAGGGATTTTCATTCTTCTTCTTTCCAAGAACGGTAGCTGGCCTAGAGGAATTCCCGTTTCTAAAAACAACGAGTGGAGATCTAGGATTCGTCTTAGCAGATAAGAGAGGGACGGTGCTTTGTAGCGCTCTTTATCAGGGTTCACCGCTTGCTTCTTATGACCTAACCCGCCACCCTAAGGTAAGGGCTCCAGTGCTAGCTCAAAGTGAGGAATTTCCCAATGACACTAATGTGTAAATATCGGGACGTGGATCTCCGTTCAAAGATGGATCCTCCTGTGTGAAAGAAAACATCAAGCTTTGATTCTTTATCGCCTAGCAGTACCCGGTGTTTGAAGCATCTAATTTCACAACGAAATAAAAAAGGAAAGAATAAGAACCAAGCTAGATCGTAATTTTCATGGAGAGAACCTAATCCGAAAGAAGATTTTGCCCCAAGAGCCGCAGCCCTTTCAATATCAATAGCAGCATTCGATTCATACTCTGTTATGTACGTCGTAAAAAAATTCCCATTTTGACACCTTCCGGGTCTATCTCCTTCTAATACGAGTTATGACCTTCCTCTAACGTTGGAATTAGCATCGAATTTGAGCAAGTGAAGCTTTAGCAAAGAGAAGCAGGTCGAAAATTCAAGTATCTGCTGCAGTGAAAGTCCTTCTTTGAGACTGTCTCATTGAAGAGTCCCAGATTCAGAGTGAGTGAGAGTGACGCTTTGTTTAAGCAGATTTTAATGCGCTTTCTAATCCGCTTATGTAACTCACTTACAGGATTCAAACTATGCCTTAAAAGTTAACAATAAGAGTGCGCCATAGGTTCTAAAAGGTTGGTTGCTTACTCTTCCTTCTCCTGTGGTCTACTCTTTGGTTGCACGCCTTAGGCAGAATCAGAAGTTGTTTTGTTTAATCCGACCGGTATTTCCTTTCTTTTAGTCAGGTAGCTCAATAGGAAGCGGAGAATGTTTCTCATAAAGAGTCTCTCAGAGTAGTATATCAAAGCACAAGGAGAATGGACTAAGGTGAGGGCACTCTTTCTAGCAGCTCTTGCACATGATCTTTTGACTCTGCTTCTTTCTTTCACTTCTGCTTGAGGGACAACCTCTTTCATTTCTTCTCCTGCGGAGCCTCGAGTACAGAGCTCTTGCCTTTCGTATCTTGCTTCCACCCCCTAACATTGAAGACTCTAATGAGTAGTCTACTTTGCCCGTTTTTTGTCTAGTATGCGGACGGAATCGCTTTCCAATTCACGAGGGGGTACTCTGTCATTAGCTAGCCCTCGGAGTACCTTTGTTTTGTCTAGCCCAGGTTTTGAATAGGATTTCTTCTGGGATGATGGAAAGAGATCGAAGTTCTATCTTCTGACGATGGTTGGAGTTGACATCAGTCAAAGTCACTTTTAAGGCTAAATAATCAATTGGAAGACCTTCGCTTGATGAAGCCTATCGGATAAGACAAAATGAGGAGGATCGTCTGATTGTACCCGATCCCTTCTTATCTGGCTTCTGGCTCGGGGCTATTTGAAATCTGACTCTCTTGAAACGGGCCAGCTAACCACTCGCTCTCCCAGTCGAGCCAACCTTTCGCTTTCCTCGCTTAAGTGTCAAACGGTTCTGCCGAGTGCATTGAATCAATCGATCCTTGGTTTACGTGTGTAAGATGACTCCCCTCTGGTAAAGTTAAAAGATCCTTTTCAAAAAAGCCGAGGGCCAAATGCCAGTCAAAGAAAACTAACTAGCCAAAAGGCCGGAATTGACTATCTTATCAGCCTTTTTCTTTGGCGAAGGGAGCTTGAAGGGCGAAAGGCTGGTCTAGTTTCAACCACTCTCACTTACTAGGAAGAAGGACGGAGACAATCTAAGACAGAAGACATTTTAGTTTGATTTGCTTTCTTAAGCTGATCCGCTGACCCGAGTGCTTGCCGTAAAGCTTCGAGGCTGGCTGGGCTAAAGGGAATAAGCCAGTGAAAATGTCATCTCCGCTCATTTCAGGAAAAGCAGATGCTTAACGCATACAATTCCAAGATCAGTTTCTGCTTAGTCGTATGTATGATTTAACTCTCTATCAACTAGGAAGTTCCTGACGTTGATTGGTTCTAAACCCAAAAAGACTTCATTCTATAAGCTTCAACTAATTAAGCCCGATTACTAGCGTTATAGGGGAAGACTTCTTCGCCTCAAGACAATTGATCGGTAAGAAAGGCAAAGCCTGAGGCAAATTCAAAGCGGGTCTGGATTGCATCACTTTGGCCAATAATCAAGCTAAAGAAGCCCTATAGTAAGAGTAGTGCTACTAAGCGAAAAAAGGACTGATAGGCTACAACCTTCCTCCGCTTGCCAGCTCATCCTTGTCCAGTAAGCATTCTGAGTGGCAGTAGGATCTATGACAAAAAGCAAGGTCGGGATGACCAGCGCATCAGCCGTACGAGACGGCGGACATTGATAGCTCTAAGTCGGATGGCCTGTCCCCTGCTTTGAGTTCAGTTCCGAGCCTTAGTTCAATCCCAAAACCAAAAGTCCATCCCAGCTGTAAAAAGATCTACGTGCGGATAAGAAAACTTCTGATTGATTGACTCATTCTAGAGAAAGTGCTGCTCGGGGCCTTGAAGTCGAATACGCGGACTCCCTACATTACGCTATGGTCGGAGTGCTCATGGTATGAACAGTTGGAAGTCAGGTTCTCTCACACAGGAACAAGCTCTATGGCCTTTATAGAGCGTTATAATGCGTCTTCGCCATTCCAAGGTAAATGCCTGGCTATTCAAGCTAGCGTGGTAACGAGACGGTGAGTGAAAGGTGATCAAATGAGTTTACCATCACTTTCTCTTCTAAGATGGTAAAATACCTAAATAGGAAATTGATTCAGTAAGTGCAATACTAAGAAAAATAGCAGCGAAATAAGTAGCAGAGGCTTTCACTATCTTTTTCCTTTTGAGTTCTAATGGATCAAATTGAGGTTCCTCTTTATATAGATCCCTTGCAGCTCGATTGAGCGGTTCCCCGCATTCACAGGGACAGCTTTCTTGATGAATTGAACACAGATTGTTGATGAAGGTGTCCTGTACCACACTTTGCAGAAGTTCAAAATCTGGTGAGCATAGGCTAGGAGGGTTAAGAATTACTAATTCAGGAGCATGAAGCCAAAAAAGAGAAAAACCTAAACTCAGACATAGAAGTAAGACAAAGCGTATATCCTTAGCGTAGGAATAAATTATAGCATCCGATAACTGGAATTCCTTGATTCGAGAGCCAGATCGCAATATATCGGCTAAACCGGGCTTTCGATCGGGTGACCGAAGTCAATATGGCTTACTGCCCAATTTTGGAAGATCGAATGGGATTTGATCCTTATCAGCGGTTAGGGGGACACACGAACCACCCCAAGAATAAAGTACCTCCAATTCACCCGGTGGTTTGTAAATAAGCTTCTTTCTGTCAGCAGGCGCACTACGAAGTATATTTGAAAGGGTTTCCTTAAATTCAGGATCGGATAACAATTTACGGAATGATTCTATTTCCAATTCAGTGATACTACCTGAACTTTCAGGGTTTTGTGCCCTTATTTCATACCATATTCTTAGGTGATCAAGAGAAGTATCGGAACCAGGAGTGTAATCTCTATTCTTTCTAACTAAGAACTTCCCTGAGAGAAACTTCAAAAAAAGATTTAGCATAACTTTAGATTTCGTTTGAGAGAAAATAAAATGTGATAAATTGAAGATAAGATAAGAACGAGCGATGAAATTCATTAGAAATGAAATGATAATACTCAAAATTAGAATAGGCCTTGACAATGAGAAGGAGAAGGAGAAGGCCTTTGGCCCGGACTTGATTCCAAGAATCGAAGCAGAGGAACTTTCTCTTCCTCTTCCCAGGGCGGCGGGAAAAGCACCAGAAGAGGAAAAGTAGCCAACGAGCTCAGCCCTTATACGAGAAGTTCAAATTGTTGTTTTTTCCCTAAAGAAAAAGGGGTTCTTGACCATCGATCGGAAGGTTAAGAGTGATAACACAGGGCTTTTCAAGCTAGAGAAGAAAAGTAAGCAATTGAACCATTAGTTTTGTACGGTGGGGTAAACAAGCCATTAAAGATAGGTAGGTTTAGACCAAGCCAGAGCAAGCTTGCGAAGCAAGCTAAGCAAGGGTGGTGGGTCAGATACGGAGGGAAAGAGAGAATGCTTCCCGATCACTCTCTCAGAGAGAGAGCTATTGTACAAGGAAGCTACATACACATTTTCAAACTGAAAGCGAGATCTTGCAACCACACCCGAAGGAGCACGCAATAATTTCATTGCCTTTCCCATTGAAGTATGCAGCGAGGATTCGAAAGCCGAATCCTTCTTAGTAGTACGAACACTTTTCCAATCCTTAAAGTCAATAGTAAGTAAATACCGAAAGCGATTAAATAATGTGATTTTCACCCTGAAAGTCATGCATTATTTTTAGAACTTCCTATGCCCGCATATTCTTAATCATCTTCGCTTATAGTAAAAGGCAGAAGGTAAGCGGTATGGGAGATTCTAGTATGGCAGGTCTCTTCTTTTTCCCAGTGGGTTTAACATAGGCTTCATCTAAGAACTCTCAACCCCGTGGCATTACTGGTTTGCTTGCAAATACTTTTCGGTACTATAAAAGTCTTTTTTTATTCCACTTCGAATACGACTTGCATGTGTTAAGCATATAGCTCTTGAAGATGCCTAAGTTGACTTTCTTTAGAACGAGGACTTTTTCAAAGATCCGGAGCCAAGCCTGCGCACCAAAGCGCTAGAAGATCAAGAATCAGTCTTTCATTGTTAAATAGACTTCCAGTCTTTTGCGCTGACCTACTCGCCTTCACCTAAAGACAGAGCGTTTTAGGAAGGTTGGCGCCAGGTGTCTAAACCGGAGACATCGTACCGGAATGCTTTCCCCACCGCAGACAAGAAGACTCAAAGAAAACTATTGATCCCTTTGACGACTCTCCTCTTCATCTTCCCGAGAAGCAGATAAGAATCCGAACTGAGGAAAAAACTAAAAAAAGTCTCTCTTTCTACGATCACCTGTAGCGTCCTTAAAAGTCTTAGAAGGATAATAGTTCTATTCGCGAAGAGATTCTTGCCAACACCATTAGGAAGATGAGGGAAAGGGGAAAAGAAGTAAAATTAGCTATTTCCGACAGCTACGGTAGTAGAGAAGGAGAAGCACTACTTATGAGAAAGAGGAGTTCTCTCTTCTACTCCCGGGTATTGAACCGGGATGCTTTGGTACTAGACTGGGCGGGCGAGCCCTAATCACAGGGGGGAGAAAGGCGAAGATCCCTTCATCCTCCGACAACAAGCAGAGCCGACACCGAAGTCATTCTATTCCTTTTTAATTCACACGGGAATGACTCCACTCTCAGTCCCAGCGTGGCTTAGACTAGTAGAAGGCGTAGGGATGCTAGACCGCTGCTCAATACTTTATAATCCATGCTCATCGGTCTGCAGCAAGCACTGCCTTTTAGGGGGCGGCAACTAAAGAGGTAGCGAGACTAAGCACAATTTCAGGAAGAGGCTAACGCCCTTGCCTCTAGGCTTCCTTCTACCCTTGTGCTAAAGGACAGGAAAAAAAACTTCTTTATATTAATATTTGGAATAACTCGAACCCTACTAAAGAGTGGCTTTCAGCTCTTCTCCCGTTGGTCCGTCAATTATTACATCGATCCTCGAAACCGATAGTCAAAGTATAGAGCTCGTTCCTTTCAGTCTTTAAAAAAGTAAATTGCTTATTTGCTTAAAAAAGGGGAATCGGACTCTTCCACTACCGGGAAGACTATTTACTGACTTACTTAAGGACTGACTGATCCAGGGAGCAAAGCGTCCTTTCCAGCGCTGCTTTCAAGGTCGAAGAGGGGCTGGTTTTCTTTCTTGATAGCATGGCTTTCACGCTCACCGGTCTGGGAAGAGACTCTATGGGCACTTGGCATTGCTTCCTTTCATCCACGAGGAGGGGAAAAGTGATCTCTCAGCGGCGAAAACTCTTAGTTCTTCTTCTTCGGAATCCCCTTGCTCCGCACCTTCCGTTTTGTTATGACAAAGCCTTTTCTTTTCGGCCTTCTTTCATTCGCTGTTCTTCGAAACCTCTGGCAAATCATGATGTGCGCATGCTGGCTACTCTGCTTTAGTAGTGTGTTAACTAGTAGTCCACTACTGATTAAGGATTTGGTATTTACAGCTATACATTCATTCTTTTTTCCTTTTTCGACAAGGTGGATATAGTGCGTAAGCCTCCCTCTGACGTCAGTTGACTTTCCTCTATCTGGTAAGGACTTCCACTTCTTTCCAGCTCTCCCCATTCACGCAGCCATCCTCCGAAAATCCCGGTATTCTCGTCCGGGAGGTAGCTATTCTAGAGACAAGGAGAAGGAGAAGGCTCATGAGAGTTCAGATACAAAAGGAAAAGATCATGGATTTGAACCAAGACTTCAGGCATGAAACCTCCGACTCAGCCTTTCGATCTAAGCCAAGCCATGAGAAGTAACCACTATAGGAGAAGAAGCCACGGAATTAAGCATGAGAACTATAACGCTGGATGTCACGGTAATGGCTAATGCAAGAGTTCTGTTTTGCGCTCTCATAGCATCTGTAGTCATACCACTTTGTTGCTGAAACTCTATACACGTACAGATCAACCCTTCATCCAGTGGTTCACTGCCCTCATGTATTATGACTTCTCTTAAAAGGTGAAGCCTTGAGGGATCTAAGATCAGGGATGGGTCCACCTCTAACAGTAGCCTGGGGGCATTTTCCCAGAAAGCGATCGCACCAAAGATAAAAGATAGAGTTAGCATTAATTCAACGGGAGTCTTGAAAGATGAATTGAGTAGATCAGATACCCAATACGTTAAGACGTCGGCCAGACCCTTGTCAGGCGTTTTCCGCAAGTGATGGTGTTTCACCTTGGGTAATAAGACACCTCCCCCAACCTCTGGAAACGTATTTTATCAATCTTTTTCCGGGTATGGGGGAAAACACAGACAATAACGACAACCAAAACAATACGCTTCGATCGCCGTATTTCGATGAAGAAGCTCGGACCGTTTCAAAACGCACGATGGCGAAACGGATCGAGCATGTTATAAAGGAAGAAGAAAAGAAAAAAATAACAATAACTAAACAATCATTTATTTAGTAAGGAGGGTGGGTGGGATCGCGATCGACTAACAAGGGAGTCGCCCGATAAGGGCATTGGTTCAAGTCCAATTCGTGAGATGGCAGGGAGCTTTAATCTTATTTCGAGAAAAAGACATCCAGCCCAATCAGCATCTGAATATGCACTAAGTTGATGAAGTGAATTTGGGCTTCTGTTAAGGCCAAAAGTGAGAGTATGCTTGAGATATCGAAGAATACGCTTGACAGCAAAGGCTATGTCAGGTCTAGTGAAGGAGAGGTACTGAAGAGAACCAACAATGCTCCTTTACAGTGTGGGATTTTCAAAGGGTTCCCCTTGATGACAAGAGAGCTGTCAACCTGTAGCCATAGGAGACTTGTAGGGCTTTGCACCTTCCATAAACCATTTTTGGATCAAGTCATGGATGTCTTCTTAAAGAAAAAAAGACCCTGATCACCTTCGCCTTAGTGTCTTCAAGATGGCAAGCCTCATGGCGACAGGCAGGGTCCGTATCCTAGTATACAATGGTTTTCGAGATAGATCTACATCAGCGAATTGATCGTCATGCGGTGCAAGATTCGCAATCCATTCTCTCTTTGGTTGGATGGCTGTGTACTTCGGGACACACTTCTCTTTCCAAGTGCGTGCTGCTTGACCGGAGAAGCCGTCAACCAGTCTCCATAGGGCATTCGATCTTTCTGTTCAACATCCTCGTCTTTCTTTCTACCTTGTTCTCTGGATGCTTTCGCCGAATCGGAGTCTTAGCTACTCGTTTTCGAACGATCTTCCGCCGCCTTCTGAGTTCTGACCATAGACTTTGTCTTTCGGGCTGGGTTGTTGCTGTCCTTGTAGGTACTCTCCTTGTTGGAGAGTCATAGCTTATCTCAATTGAGAGTCCTGCGCTGCGTCTTATCTAGACCGCTGGCAGCCTTAGCTAGAGCCACTGTAACATTGGGGTCATAGATTTGCCTTTGGAAATTGTCCCGTATACTTTCCAAGTGACGATGCAGGTTATGGATATTGCCCCGGCCCGGCTTATAGTATGCTGCAAGGAAGTGGTAGAGCCTATTGATAGATAGAATCTACTCTCGGCGGATTACCCTTCTAGTGTTCACTATTATCCTGAAGTTCCTACCTAACTAAGCTGATGTATTTGCAGAGTCCTAAACTCCAGCGGGTCAACTCCCAGGGAACTCCTTATACATAACCTGGCGAAAATGCCCATTTTTTGCTCTATACGAACTGGGAGGCTCGTGGACGGACCTATTACCCTACGCGTACGCGGACTGAAGGACAAAAATAAACTCCTCAACCTCTGAGTTCTTCAGTAGATAGGCGTGACGAGGAATCGCCTAGAATATAGAATCAAAATTGGCACCGGTTTTTTTATTGTTTATTGCTTTCACTGGTCTAGCGAGCCTTCCCTGCCGAGGAGTTAGAAAACGGAGAGTCAGCCTACCCAGCCGCTATCAAGGATAGTTTTCTATAATGCTAGAATGTGAGGGAAAAAGGAAGAGGCTGACATTCAGACTCGGTTGAAGCCCCTTTCACCTTCTTTGCTCGGTTCAAAAAAAAATTGCTTATCCAGGTGACCCATAACCAGTTTCCCTTGTTTACCCAGCAACGGGTAGGGGCAGTCTCTTATTCCAATAAAAAAAATTAGACCGGGGAACTTCAAGTTCTCCTCATCCAGTCTAGCTATCAATCCAAGAGCCAGGATTCACTCCAGCTGGAGTCTTTATTGTTGCAAAGCCGTGAAAGTTCAAGCTAGACTATACTATAAGATAGACTAAGAAAAGCAGGGAGAGAAAGCTAGGCATTCCTAGGAAAGCCCTTGCTTAAGAGGAAAGACTGATTGTTACATGAGAAGGTACGTACTGTCAAAACGAAAGGGGGAACGAACAAGCAGGAATCTCTACCTCTCCAAGCGACTACTACTAAGTGGATATGATTTTTGAAAGAAAGACAGTATATGTCACTGGTCCTGACTTTTCAACATAGGCCCAAACTAGGGCAGAGACTCTGGAACTGCTAGATAAGAAAAGTCCGCCTAAGCTGACGATATTGAGTCTTTTGAAGCCGACACAGATGAAGCAGATGAGGGGATCTTGTTTTCTTTTCTAAGGTTGGTCCGGGAAAGAAATAAGAGAATTCTCAAGCCGATGCTGCTATTTCCGAAACAAGTAAATACGGCCGTGCTCGAAGAGTGATGAGTGCCTTGAAGGGCGTAATTCGAAACACGATCAGGTGAATAAGTTTCGTACTCAATCGTAGAAGCGTGAAATGCACCTGATCAGGCAATAGGTATGCCTATAACTGGAAGGTTAGCAGACATCGTATATCTTTCAGAGGACCACTCGTTACGCTTCTGTCGCTGCGTTGGGAGACACTGACTCATCGTGTGAAGGACAAGACACCAACCAAAGAGACCGGCTGAGAGCCGACTCTAATGCCTGATTATTATGCCATGGGGTTCTTCTTTCCGATACTTGCCACTCTGAAGTTGATAATCTAGCTTTCTGCTGAGTTGATGTGAAGTGATCAGACCTGGACGACTAAAGAAAGCCGGTTGAATAGAGCACTAACAGGGCTGAATTGACCGATTTCTGGGAAAAGATCTAGTGTCTCTTTGCCCAGGGAGCAGGAAGACAGGTCACGGGTCAAGCACTCTAAGGGTCAATTTACGATTCCATGTCCTCGGCCCCCGCATCCCCGTCTACACCCAGAAAAAGAGCAATTGATGGAAAACAAGCCATCATAAACATTTTTTGAAGTTGACACCAAAACATAACCCACGGGTTCGCCCGATAAGGCATAGGAGGAAGTTTCATCGAGGTTAATTTGCACTGTTTAAGTATGGGGACCCTATGCATTTCTAACAGAAGATAGCATTGATCCGAGATTTTGGAACAAGGCTTTTCAAGCCGAAGATTGTTAAGTAGATTCCAAATACGAAGATAAAGATAAAGAAGGGCCGCTTTAACGCACTGCGCTAGAGGCAAGGGTCGCGCAAAAGGGAGGTTGAGAGATTTTTTAGATAAAAGATAATCATGCCCAGTCCCATTAGCTATAAAGTTTCTGATCATAAAGTCAAGTTAGTGCTGAGCATAGATAGGAGACGAGCTCTGCCGTAGTTATTCTATAGACTATAGAAGTTCATCCTCATCGAATCACTTGCTTAGTTCCCCCCTATCTCACCTCTCAGTACAGATACCTGAGGAATGTGCTAACCCTGTAGGGTTATAACAAGATAGGACAGAACCCATTAGATCTATCTGGCTGCTAGGGAAGAGCGTAACGTCTACTAGTTTCCTGTAGTTTCTCTTTCTTGCTCCTGTAGGGTGGTCGAAGATTACTGGAAAGTCAAGAAAGGGAGCGACTTGAATTGGAGCTTGAAGCCCGTAGTAGTACCCTTTGCGGGAGTAGGACTGTCTGTCCAGATTGTCTTTCGAGCGTAAGCAATCCTCGTGGATGTCAACCTGTTTTGTCCAATCGATTCTTTGTTGTTGTTGCCCCCTTAAGGTCTAAGTTAGTCTGCTTATTATTAAATATTTTATATTAAATGAGGCAGTCAGAAGGCGAAAGCTAAATAAGAACTTGGGGAGCTTAGTTAAGGGATCACCCTTTTCTTTTAAAGCAGCTCTAGAAGAAGGATTCTCTTTTCTCCTGCTTCCGTTTTAACGGCATCTTTCTCTTAGGAGCGGCAAAAGCAATAAATATCTTAAAAAGCTAACTACTAAAGAAGCGTTCGCATTCAGAACTTTTTTCTTGAATATTGCCTGGGTTTTTTAGGATTTGATAACCCGAATTAACCAAGCATCCAAGGACTTTGACTGAAAAGCTCCCTGCTCAGTAGTCGCTTTCGTCCAAGGCAAAAGCAAGACAAATAAAAGGTCAATGCTGATATGCCCAACGGTGAAGGGAAAAAGAATCTTCTCTGATAGGCCTCGCCGAGTGAGAGGAATTGCGACTTGAGGCTTAGTGAAGTGGATTGGCAAGGGGGACACCAGAATGGAGGCTATGTGGGTCTCAGTCGGAGTTCAACCAAATTGTCAGAAAGGCTGAATCAGTTATAATTTTTCTTTGCGGTTTTCGGAACTGCAGCAATGTAAAAAGGATAACTCTGGCTCTGGCATGGAAAAAAACTCATCGAGTGACGCCTAGGAAAGATAGAATGGGAGTTTCTTCTGAGCCTTATTGACTTGTGCGTGAAGCCTTTCTATACTTACTTCGCTACATGGCTTCGCCCACCTCCTTCTCTGGATTAAAGTCTGCTTAGCTGCCCCTCAGCTGGTGGCATATTTGAGAAAGGTGCTAAAAGAACGTAGTCATAACTCGAAAGGACATAGCAGACTGGGGAAAGACAGGGAGAAGGATTTAGGATCAATAAGTCAGTACTGTAAAGTAGATTTGTGCTCTTATTCCGCTCTTTAAACTTTATTAAGTATAAGAGGGATAGCGTAATAGCATAGGCATTTAGTCGATTCTACTACTATTAAGAGTAATAGTTACACTACCTCACCTTCACTTTCATGGAGGGTTCCAGTAATACCATCCTCTTACTGAACTGTTGCCTTGATGAGATGTAGGAACGAATCCTTTCCCCTAGTGTAATCCCTTCTCTTTATATAATAGGCTGCTTCCTATCAGGTTTTTCCTTCGCTCTATTCCGTCCTAGTTAGAAATGGAATATCAGTCATCTCTTCGAACCGCCGATTCAGACAAATCCGAAAAGTGTTGCCCCGAGTCCGATAGAAAAGTAAGTTTAAGTATCGCTATCCGGTGCGGTGTGGGACTCCCGCGTTAGCATCTTTTTAGAAGAGCGCATACCTGACTGACTAGCTTACTTGTAATAGTGAATAGTCTTTCAATCTAGTCTCATTCATCAGGGGCTCAGAATGTTTCAGTTTAGATTCGTCTTTGTTAGCATCGGCTATTCTATATTATATATAAGGTACAACCCCTGTGAACTGAACGGGGTACTCGAACTCCTAACTAGCGACGCTACAATGCTTATTCTTTCAAAAAAATGCGAAATCTAACCGAAAACAGAAAGGCTTCTGCGGTCAAGGTCAAAGCTAAGTCTACCATAAAATAGAAGATTCAGACGACTCTTGCCGAGCTGTAGAAAAGCTAAAATGGAAGGAAAAAGATAGAGGAATGGGGATGTATAAATAAGTGCCGGTCGAGGCGAGAAGTTTATTTTTCCGATATTACCACCATATTGTCATTTATATGCCGAGGATCGATCCAAAGGTGCTCCTCATTGAGCCCCGGTAAGGTAATCCGTCGATGCTGGTGTCGGTGTTAGATGATCAATTAATTACGCACTGTGTAAGGGGATCGAAGGACACTTTGAATGTGAGCTCTGGAGGTGCCTGTGTTACTAAGGTGTCTCCCCTGTGCTTCTCTTTAGTAAGATTTCGCATGGACGGCTTGATTCCTTATCCAGGCGGGCCTTCTTCCTTTACACATCTCATGAGAAGGACTGGCTACGAGATACTCACACCACTGGACATGGAACTACTTACTTGACTACAGTTACTGGGGAAAGACCTGAACTGGGGCACACTGACTTTACCGCTTGGCCAGATCAATGGATAAAAACCTTCTTTCTCTAGAATTACACGCCAGCGAGTAATCTAAGTCGGCCTGGACCAAGACATTGATGTATTTGATCCAAATCTGCTGTACTTTCTATTAAATGGGAGGGCCTGCTATCAAAGTTAAGGCTATGTTAATAGCGCCTCCCTTCCCGGAGAAGGCTCGAGAGCCCTTGTTTTGTGATTTAGGTTGGAATCCCATGAAGAAAACCTTCAGGCCACCTTCGCATCAACTCTACTACGCATATATTCGTCGATTCTATTCAATATTATAAGTGAGCGGCTCATAACACAAGGCATTCGGTTCACTTCTTTCTGTGGGTGGGATCTCGTCAATAAATCTCGTAAATAATGTCATGTCGTCTGTGCTGTTGCCGGTCTCTTTCGAGGTCTGCTTTGCTGGGACGATTCATTTATAAGAGAAAAAGATAAAAAAAGCGTTCGATCCAGCCCGCCTGCTGCTCTGGTTTGTGCCGGTGGCTTCTTTTCTTGGCTTCGGGAATTGGATTGAGAAATCTCGTATGTAAGGCTCGATAGACGTCAATCAAAAAGATCCTGGCTGGTTGGCGTGTTAGATGGTTCGAATCCCATTTCCTCCGGCACGGAAGCTCCGGTTCCATCGATTTATACTAAATATAAAGAGGTTGAAAAAAAGGAAGAGAATGGATCCACTCAAACAACTGTGTTCGGAATAGAATTAAGAGAGGCAGTCCCTCGTGAGTGCGGAACGCCCCTTCTTCCACTAGTCTTAGAGCGGAAAGAGTAACCGAGAAAAGGCATGAATGAAGGAGCCTAGTCTATTTGAGGCGGGATGCCCAAGAATAGAAGTAGCCATATGCCGAAAATCGTCTTCTGTGATGTCAGGGAGAAATCGTCTGCTCACTTGCGACAAGAGGGCATTCTCTGCCATTGATTCTAGCACAACCGATTCGATGTCAAAGGACAAGGGAAAGGCGACAAAAGCTCTTATTCCAACAAGCCCAGAAAAGAAAGAGGAGAAATTGGCTTAATTCTTACCGATGAGATTACCAGTTATTCCGACAACAGCTTATGATATCACCCTCGGGTGACTTCACTGCAGGGATTTCTATTTAAGAGCCGGTTGAGATATTTCGCCAGGAAATTAATTCGTCTTCGGTATGGTACACATAGACAGTATTGCAGAGACGAGCTGGCTAGACTCTTATCGAAATTGCGTATAGAAAGAGAAAAGTCTTGCTTGATCATTGAATTGAGTGCGCGGTAAATAAATGTTTTTGACTGAACCCCCCCTTGTTCCCTCTCTCCGATAGCACACAGCCGATAAAAGAGAGAGAGAGATAGAAAGTGTGCAGCGAAGGTAAAGAGAGTCAGGTGGATTATAACATTTTCATGGTCCGTCGGTGCGCTCATTCCGAATTTCTTTCGAATTTCTTTGTACATCTTTCTCCCATGCTTTTCTTCGTTAGTCAACAACCAACAAACGTTCTCGTTTAGTTCTTCACTAGTCCTACAAGAAGGAAGGACTCGCTTTCTCTTTCTTTCTGGAGGGATTTCTAAAATTTAGAATTCAAAATCAAAAATGCCTCAATTGGATAAATTCACTTATTTTTCACAATTCTTCTGGTTATGCCTTTTCCTCTTTATTTTCTATATTCCAATATGCAATGATGGAGATGGAGTACTTGGGATCAGCAGAATTCTAAAACTACGGAACCAACTGCTTTCACACCGGGGGAACAACATCCGGAGCAAGGACCCCAAGAGTTTGGAGGATATCTTGAGAAAAGGTTTTTGCACCGGTGTATCCTATATGGACTCCACTTTATTCGAAGTATCCCAATGGTGTAAGTCTGTCGACTTGTTGGGAAAAAGGAGGAAAATCACTTTGATCTCTTGTTTCGGAGAAATAAGTGGCTCACGAGGAATAGAAAGAAACATATTCTATTTGATCTCGAAGTCCTCCTATAGCAATGCTAGATGGGGGATCACTTGTAGGAATGACATAATGCTAATCCATGTTCCACACGGCCAAGGAAGCATTTAAATCTCTCATTCCGAAGAGAAGACAGCAACTTTTACGAAAAAAAAACCTCCCATGTCTTTCTTGGTTGGACCAACCCAACCAGTGATTTTCGTATTTATGAAGAATCAGTCTCTCTCTTTTTTTGGGGGGAGCAGAACAAAAAAAGAATGAAAAACCGAGATACGAAATGCCTGCATTAAGATTTAAAACTTGTCGTCTACTTTCAGGAAATGTTCGGAACAGAGAACTTACAATAATACAACGCCGCATTCTCCGAAGATTGAGGAACAAGAAGAGATCCATTAAGAGAAAGATTTATCCGAGAGAAAATCTTAACAGTTACATCCAATCACAAACTACACGAAAGTTGTCCCTTTTTTATGGGGACAAGCGGCGTACTCGCTTTATTTTTATAAAATCCCTTCGTTTCCTCTTTCTAGCCACTATCGTTTTGTTTTTTTATCTAATATGTGACCAATTGGGATTTGTTGACTTTTTTTTTCCGTAAGTTCCCAAGTCTCCCTCCGTTGGGGCTTTCGCACTCTGTCCTTCTTTCTCATAAAAATGGGCTGCTCAGAAGGGCTTGCCTTTTTTGTAGGCTTTGCTTTACGAGAACTGCTCACAAGCGAGGACTTCACCCATATGATGATGGCCTCTTCGGGGTCTTCGACAGCGGAATCATTTCCTTCTCTCTCTTCAATCGAAAAACTTCCATCCATTAGTAATGACAGAGATGAAGTGGAACAGCCAGTCCCCAACCTGGAGACGCAACGGAAAGATATGACTAAGAGCCTTGATTCATTTCTTTCTTCCTTTAATAAAATAGCCGTTAAGGGCCATTATCTTATGACAATATATGAACAGCTTCATCTCGATACTGCTTCCGAAGAGAATCTCAATCGCATTAAAGCTGCGATGGAGATTGTGTCTTCTCGTGAAGGAGCAGAGAGACCTACTTCTGCCCGGAAGGCGGGAACTGCTTTACTCACCCTCCTCAAAGACAAAGAAGGAGGGAGTTCTCAGTAGTGGGATGATAGGTGGATTTATTTGGTTATTGGTCTGTTCCGATTCTGATCATTCTGGTTTGATGGTTGCACGTGTGGTCCATTTTCCCACGTAGTTCGTAGGTAAAACCAACGATTCTCTTCTCAAAGTAATAGAGAGATCCTTTTCTAGTTAGACTTCTATCAATGCAATGAAAGAACCATCCCTTCCCTATTTCTTTGTCCTGTCAGATAGAAAGAAAATTAGACCCCAAAGAGCCCTTCTTTACCACTTTAGGGGATGGGGGTGAAGGGGGGGGTTTACATACAACCGAGGCAAAGTGGTTTATGATTGAATCTCAGAGGCATTCTTATCATTTGGTAGATCCAAGTCCATGGCCCATTTCGGGTTCACTCGGAGCTTTGGCAACCACCGTAGGAGGTGTGATGTACATGCACTCATTTCAAGGGGGTGCAAGACTTCTCAGTTTGGGCCTCATATTTATCCTATATACCATGTTCGTATGGTGGCGCGATGTTCTACGTGAATCCACGTTGGAAGGACATCATACCAAAGTCGTACAATTAGGACTTCGATATGGTTTTATTCTGTTTATCGTATCGGAGGTTATGTTATTTTTTGCTTTTTTTTGGGCTTCTTCTCATTCTTCTTTGGCACCTACGGTAGAGATTGGAGGTATTTGGCCCCCAAAAGGGATTGGGGTTTTAGATCCTTGGGAAATCCCTTTTCTTAATACCCCTATTCTCCTTTCATCCGGAGCAGCCGTAACTTGGGCTCATCATGCTATACTCGCGGGGAAGGAAAAACGAGCAGTTTATGCTTTAGTAGCTACCGTTTTTCTGGCTCTAGTATTCACTGGATTTCAAGGAATGGAATATTATCAAGCACCTTTCACTATTTCGGATAGTATTTATGGTTCTACCTTTTTCTTAGCAACTGGCTTTCATGGTTTTCATGTGATTATAGGTACTCTTTTCTTGATCATATGTGGTATTCGCCAATATCTTGGTCATCTGACTAAAGAGCATCACGTTGGCTTTGAAGCAGCTGCATGGTACTGGCATTTTGTAGACGTGGTTCGGTTATTCCCATTTGTCTCTATCTATTGGTGGGGAGGTATATGAAGGAACGAAACGGTGGATTAAAAAATGAAAGCTCGAAGACAAAGAGAATCGGGCTTTTCCAAAGAATTACTGCTGCTTTCCCACTCCCTTTGATTATCATATACAAAAAAGTCTCTTCCACTTTCCTACCAAATCTCTTTTTATTCTGGCACATAAATGAAGGGATCGAAGAGATTTTGGCAGATCATGTTCACCAAGAAATGACCCGAAATTTGATCTTGGTCTATTTGAGATTGTTCTTTTTAATCGTAATCAAAGATGTTTTCTTGTCTCTCGTTTCTTTTATGAAAAAATTGAAGAACCTAATGGATCGAATTTGAAGCTCAGCACGAGTCATCATAGATCGACCTACTGAGGCAATGACCATGCACCTAAAGCCACTTTACATAAAAGTGCATATTGAAGGAGTCCCCGTGTCAGGAGTCTTGGTCGATGGAGGGGCTGCCGTAAATATCCTTCCGTGGTCAGTCTTGAAGAAGCTTGGAAAGGGAGAAAAAGACTTACTCCCCATTGATCTCTGCATCAGAAATTTCACCGGATAAATAGCGAAGACCTTGGGACTTTTTCCTGCAGACATGAGAGTCGGCAGCAAGATTGCGCTCACAGCATTCTTCGTAGTGGAAGCCACGGCAAGTTACAATGCATTGGTAGGAAGAGATTGGATTCAGGCATGGATATGGTCGTACCATCGTCCCTACACCAGCTCTTAGTGTTCTGGAATGGAAACGATGCTGAAATTTGGGCGGATGAAGAACCCCTGATCGTCAAAGTGCATGCGCAAGAAGCATTCCTGTATCAAAGAAAATCGTTTCCTTGGACAAAACAAGTACGGTAGACCGACCAATCTTACTGTGGACAAAAATCGATGAAGAAATGAGGTTAATTCCAGAAAACCTTGACCTCGCCAGGCCCTGCTCCTTGAGGCCGGCTGAGGCACCAGCTGACAAGAAAGAGCCAGATAGATCAAGACCTTAAAGATCGAAGCAGGAGAATCATGGCGTGGCGGAAGCTAAGAATTTATGCTCTGGAAAAAGAAATTGCCATACAAAAGGCAGGTTGAGATAGTTAAAAAGATTCCTCTGAAGAGGTGATCCAGATGAAGGAACTAAAACCTAGACCGGCAAAGCTTGATGATACCCTTAATAAGTCCAAGATCCGCTTGATGAAATTTTATTAGGGAACGGGGATGTCTACATCTACATCAGTGGTCTAGTAAAAGGGAAGTTTTTTTCTTTGAGACTACCTTCCGATGAAGATTGTTATTCCGGGGAGGGAATACTCATTGAGAGTTATAGGTTGTTTTAGTCCTTGTCAAGCTACCAATCAAAGAACGTCTTAAAGCTCGCTTCTAAGACGGAGCGAATTTCTTCTTTTTTATGTAGGTTCATACTAGTCGAGCGAGGATCTTCAAGAGGTATGTATAACTCGCCCTCGTCTTCCCCTTAGCATTACCGATGAGCTGCTCCCACTCCCAGGTAAAAAATGACTAATGACCCCCGGTCACTAGTAGGTTGTACGTATTGCACTTAGTTCTCTCTTGTTACTATCTTAGACTCCGAGTTCTTCTAACTGATGACAAGTATATCTAACACCAGTTTCTAACCGAAGTGGAACGCAGGGCTTCCGTTAGGAAGCGGAGTCCACGATCTAAAAAAAGAGGAGCCGAAGTCAGCGGGTGAGGAGTAGCTACGGTTGTCAGCGGGGAAGGACCCTCACCCCATCCATCTGGCTGGCAATTCATTATTTGTATTACTTGAGTAGACCTATGTTATAGCCTTTTGAAGACGTGTAAGCTGAAAAAGGTAGTTATTTGCGTCTCAATAGCCTACTTGCTTGCCTTCAAGCTAGACCCCATTGGGGAAAAGCCCACTCCGCCCGTAAGACAAAGGGCGTTTAGCACAAGGAATAAAAACCTCTCGACACAAAGGATCATTCAACCATTTTGGGACCCGTTTTCACTTCTCTAGCCTTCTCAAAAGATTTTAACAACCTTATCCCCGACCGAAAAATTCCTCTTTCAACGGTCGTCCCTCAAGATGACCTTCTGGACTCAGAAAGGGCCGATAAGATCATGTCCGACCAAGAACAAAGCCTATGATAGTTGGCTAGATCGAGTAGAAGCTGTTTATGGCGAGATGTAGAAAGAAATAGGAATCTATGCCCTTATCCAATTCTCAAGACATGAGATCAGCATGAACAGTGGACTTCTTGGTGCTGCGCTTCTGGTCTCTGTCATCCAACTGCTTTCATTTCAGACCTGGGAAGGCTACAATAAACTTGATCGATCTTGCAGTCATGGTCGGCCTTAGACCTCCCTTACTAGTAAAGGGAAGAGGTGAGTGCGAATCTGGTGGCCGACGCGTCTCCTTATAAACTAAACCTTGAGAAGGATAACTTGGCATATTCAAAGTTCATCGCCTTTCACAAAGGAGAGGGTGAAGAGGTCGGGTCGACCGAGCATGTAGCTTTTCTTTTGACTTGTTTATGCAGATATGTCTTCTGTTCTCAATCCATGAAAATTGTCAAGGAGTATGTGAAGACCGCAGTTGCACTGTCTGAAGGAAGGTAGTTCTTTGACCGTACGTACTAGCACATTTGTACATAGGTCTTCATGACTTGGTTGTATCGGCCGATGGTGTAACCCTCGGGAATGTCCGCGGTACATTCTGGATTCTCCAATTGGGGTTGTATGCGTACTTCCCAGAACTCACCGAAAACAGTGTAGAGCTCCCAGCCACTCCCAATTATGGAGAACATCTTCGAAAGCTAACCCCAAAATCGCCCGAATTCAAAGCAAATTTGAAAATTCTGCTATGAGCGTGACTTTCGGCCGAATGAGTTCCACTGTCCTTTCTACCCTCCAAGGTTCGGCCCAGACTGGATATTTGAGAAAGATGAAGAAGTCATGGCCAGTATCTTCATCAGCCGAGACATCAACTATGGGATTGTGATCGATTCAAACGCAAAGAACAAGAACTGTGGTGTGGAAGTTTACAATCCCCATTACTGTGCTCGTCAACTCGGCTGTGTCCAGTCGATCCCTTATCCATTTTTTATTTCATCCAACAAGGGCGTTTAGCCGGGCTTTCTTCAAAGAAATCTACCAAGTGACCGACACGTCGTCTACCGTCTTTGCCTTGCTCAAGAAAGATTTTGTCGCGAAAGACATCTCTAAGCAGCCGTCGACCACTCTAATCTTCGACTACTGGTGGAAAGGACACGTCGGCGCCTCGTTGAGCGATGCATTTAAGACTATTTAAAAAATCTTCACTTTTCTTCCTACCTGAGGCGGTCTCCGAATCGGCCTCTACTCCACCCACTGACCTTTCATATTCTTTTATTTCATTAAAGGTGGAATTGGTCACGGGGCAATCTTCTTTTTTAGCTCCCGCTTCCAACTCCATCTGCTTGATTAAAGCGAATTCTTAAAAAAGATCATTTTCATTCTATTCTAATTCCTCATTATTTTCCCACATGATATAATACAATCTATCTTTCTGCTGCTTTTATTATTTTATCTTCATCTATTCCATTATTCTTCACTTACTATAAACTAAAAGTAGTAATTCAATTAACAATCGAGTTCTGATCAGCTAATTACCGTGAAATCGAATTCGAATTGATGTGGCACCTAAAGTGGGGCATTCTATTCCATAATTTAAAAAGTATTTGCTGCGGAAATTTTCTCGGGAAGTGAAGCAAGTACTTGAGGAATTTTGGGATATCATGCCCCACGAGTGAGTTGCCAAGTGCCCCCTAGGAGGGCAGTCTACCACAAGATCGAGTTGGAGCCTGGAGCCAAACCCCCAACTATTTAGACTGGGACTGGGTTTAGCAGATGGCCCCCCAACTAGCATCTATTAGTTAAGGGGATTGGTTGAGCTCAGGAATAAATTTCAGGAACTCATTGAGGCCTATTTAGATTCCAGCCTCCAAGGCTGTTTTTCCCTACTATTTTGCTGGGGAAAAGGTTGGGGAGCCCCTGTTTTCTTCCAGAAGAAGCGGGAGCCTTGTGCATTGATTATCGGGCGCTCAACAAGGTAACCTAACCATCAAGAACAAGTATCCACTTTTATTGCAGACTTCTTCGCCCTAATCAATAAGCGCGAGATACTTCTCGAAGTTGGATCTACGGTCGGGCTACTACCAGGTGCGTATCGCGGAAGGAGACGAGCCAAAGACGACCTGTGTGACAAGCAAGCAACCTTACTAATAAAAGGGGCGTTTGATTTGGTTATGCCTTTTGTTTTGGACTCACCAATGCCCCTGCCACGTTCTGCACCCTCCACAATGAGCTATTCCACTCGTACTTAGACGACTGGTGGTATACTTTGATCGTGGGCTATAGCTATTCGTTAAACGACCACGTTAGCCACCTCCGGACCGTTTTTAAGGTATTAAGGAAGAATCACCTCTATGTAAAGAAAGAGAAATGCTCCTTTGGACAGACGGAGATCCTATTCCTAGGGCATTGGATGTGCATCAGAGCCATCGAGGAGTGGCAAGCACCTACCAAGGTGAGTGAGCTAAGATCGTTTTTAGGGCTCGTGAACTATTACCGAAGATTCATCGTAAGTTACTCGAAGAGGGCTGCTCAACTCAAAAATCTCCTAAAGAAGAACGTACGGACCGATCATGGCACTGCACTGATCGGAAGAGTGTCAAAGAGCTTTTGAGGACCTAAAGCAGGCAGTGATTGATGACCCCGTATTGCAGTTGCCAGATCACACTAAGCCATTTGAAGTACACACGGATGCGTCAGACTATGCCATAGGCGGTGTGCTAGTACAATAAGGTAACCCAGTAGCATATGAAAGCCGAAAGCTCAATGAGACCGAGAGGCGTGGTCCAAGAGAAGGAGATGACAGCAATAGTGCACTACTTGAGAACGTGGAGGTGGGTCACGATTCGTGGTCAAGACGGATAATGTGGCGACGAGTGACTTCCTGACCCAGAAGAAAGCCACGCCAAAACAGGGACGATGACAAGCAAGACAAACTTGTCAAGTTTGATTGATATGGTGCTAAAGTATAAGCTTGGACGGACCAACCAGGTCGCGGATGCCTTAAGTAGGAAGACAGAGCTGGCGGCATTTAAGTGTGACGCAGTGGCAGCCACCAGCAGAGTCACGAGTACACTACCGCATCGTATTCGAGATGGGCTCTTGGTCACAACACAAATGGGAATCCGCTTTTTTTCTTTCAAAACCTTTCTTTTCTACTTCTACGTACGCTATTTCTTCTGAAATTTCTCTCACTTATGGGGTTTTTACTAACTTTCTTCTTAGGAAAGAAGGAATAAGACCATTGATGCTCCTATTATCTTATAATAACGGCAACGCTACGCCCTTGCTGCTGCCGTTGAATTGAAGGAAGAAGGGCTACTATTGAAAATGCTATAGAATAAGTTCTTGTCTCTTTCCCGCAAACTGATTGACCGAGTTTGAAAGAAGCACCAAGAGAGTGGTTTAGTTTTAGTCAAGTCATTAGGAGATTAGGACTCACTCTTGAAGAAAGAAGTCCGAGTGAAGGCGAGATAGGCAGGCCAGGAAGGATCAGAGTCGGCATGACAAGGATAGAGGTTAAAGGGAAAGACTAGGTTAAAGAATCCGCTGCTATTGGAATGCTTTCACTTTCAAAGGGTAGAATTTCCTTGCTTCTCATCGAGATTTGTCTTCAAAGCTTCAAGGGATGATGCTTGAACTCTTGAAAAACTGCTAACAAGAATCTCAACCCAAAGAGACACCAACCAAGCAAGGGAATGGGATTCTACTGTCCTTATGATAGGGGAAACCTTAATCGAATAAGTTTCGGACGAGTGCCGGCTCAAATGAATATAAAGAAAGTCCCTTCGTGATTCAATTCTTGGAGGAAGGGAGTTGGATAACAGAGATCAATGTGAAGGTCCAAGCAATTCAACTGCGGATAGAAGCCAGAAAACTGACGAGGTCGAAATCAGGCAGTTAAAATGGCCTCGACCACAGCAAGAATAGAGGAAGAAATGAGAGCACGGACTTTGCTAGGCTGAGACTTCCATTCCAGATACACTTACCGCGACATCTAAATAATCCTTCTATTTCTATGAAGTGTTTGGAATTGTAGAGATGCCGGAAACAAGGACTTTATAAGAAGGATTCGGGAGTTTATGACAACTCATAATCCAGACGCTGTGATTCTCCTTGAGACTCAAGTCCAGAGTAGTACATTTGTCAATTTCTTTCATCCATTTTGATGGACTGAGGCGACAACAGTGAAACCAGTGGGTAGGGCAGGTGGTCTTTTGCTCATGTGGGATCCGAAGAGAGTCTATCTTCGAGTCTATGAAGACAATGAAATATTCATGCTATCGTAAAAAAAAAAATTCAATTAGGATGACTGGCTTTGCTGTGTATGGGAACCCAAATCCGAGAAAAAGAGACCTTCTTTTCTTTCTATGGAGGAACTGAACTGAAACCACATCAGCGATTCACCTGTTTGGTGCGGTTTGTTAGCTAAAAACACCCTCTTTTGTTTTAGAAAAAGATCCTTTTCTTTTTGAATCCCTTTTAGGGAATCCCAGAAAAGGGGTTTTTCACGCTCGAGACGAGGATCAATCATATAGCGAGAAAGAAGGAAGAACCCACCTTTCCTGTCTGGAATCAATCAACAAAAGCTTCACCTGCACAAGAGGAAGCCCTACCGTGGAACCGCATGAAACGAAGAAGAAAACAAAACTTCAAACTCGCTAGAATGCCATGTCCAGGACGGGACGGATGGGACTTTCCTTTAAGAACACAATTTATAACATCAAAAGGACAACTCAGCTGCCTTCCCAATCATCAGGCTGCAAATCTTTCCCGACAGTCGCTCAAGCACTTTCCCACAACACAAGAAGAAAGCAAAGCGTACCTCGGGCCATCAGATAGGTTTCAAAGCAAGTAGTACGGCGCAACAGAGGTTCAGTCCCATCTTTTTTGTAAATCTAATCCTGTCTTCATCTTGTCTTCTTGCTGACCAAACTCGAGTGTCTTTCTTTGAAAGAGAGAAAAGAAACCCAGAATACAGAGGGAAGGAAAGAAGGACCTTCTGATTATAAGCGGAGAGTGATCGAATCGAAGAAGATCGGATGTGAAAAGTATCGGTTGCGACATCAGATTAGACTTCACCAGGACGATGTCGACTTGAGTTCATTTAGTTCAAATGAAGCTTTTCATCACACTTCAGTATCGAGAAAGGTTTTTTTAACGAATGGAACCGAGGCAAGGCCTCCAAGCGCATATGGCCTTCTATCCCAGAAGACCCATCCTTCTGTTCGTGTTCGAGAAGCGCCTTCTCTCGCGTCCTCTTATCTTGGCCGCCTTCGCCAACTTCACTTCGGATCTTCAAACGTGCAAGGAATTACCTAAATCACCGAGTTTCTCCTCAGCCCATCTACTAAGCCATTAGAGGTTTCATTGCGAAGATGGCATGTCCCTGGTCGAGTTCTTTAAGACAGGACAGGTATTACAGTCAAGAACGAGATAGAGAAGCAAAGTTATGAAAGTGTTCAAAGGTAGATTCACCAAGAGCCCTCTCAGCCCTAAAGCAAGCCCAAACTTGTGTACCCGGAAAGAACAGGGATGCCAGCCGGGGCCGAGCCAAGAGCCTTGAAAGCCGGGAAGTACACCCGTTATCACAGTTAGGAAAGTTGGAAAAGCTAGTCTCTTTTAGTAGTATCCGTGGTAGGGCGCATAAGCAGGAGCAGTGGTTGGTCCAGTTTAGCTGGTTACCTTCACTTCAAGTTTAAGTTTGTAGTTCTTGCCAATCCGCTGCTAGTTTTCTAGCCTCTCAAAGTCAGTCTTCTTTCTTCGCTACAGTTGCGAGCCAGTTTATCGGTTCCAACAGTTTAGGCAGAGAAGAGGTTTAACTCGACTGAAAGGTCTTGGCTTCGACCGAAGGACGAAAGATGCGAACGAAGTGAAGTATGCGGTTAGCTGTCTCCCGGCCAGGCAGAGAACGAGCAAATTTGCAACTTCTCTTGCTCTAGATCATGCGTACCCTTTTTACTCTTTAAATTGGTAACTTTTACATAAACACCGGGGAAAGAAAGAGAGAGTGATTCAGCCTACGGGAGAAGGTATTAAGAAAGGAGAAGGAAGACAAGAAAGAGAGACTAGTTCTGTTCTATTACCAAAGCAGCAAGATGATAGCACCCTGCGCACACTTAGTCTAGTTTTCTTTTTACTACCCTTACCTTAGATCGTGATCTGAGTAGCCACAGGTCAACAAAGACAAAGAGAATTACGCCTTCTTTGGGGAAGAGGGAAGGATGAGAATCCAACCTAATGGCTTAGCCAACCGTCATCCAAAGAACAGGCATACATCTTCAAATCGGCGGTGAAGCCAGTAGATTGAGCTGTCGTAGGGAGCGACATCGGAGAGTGTGGGGGAAAAGCCAAACCCGCCCGATCCCTACCAGAAAGATGCTCCGAGATTGGGGCATCCGATAGGCAGAGACGAGTGTACCCCGTTAAACCTCTCAAACTTCCAAGGATTGGGAGATAGATTAGGTCGGTTTAGTCTTGGCCTTGAGTCCTGAGGGAGAGAGACGTAGGCACAGCGAGCGATTGGTTGGGTAAAGGTCTTGGCTGACTCGATAGAGTTAGGGACCAACGGAGACTCTCTTTCTTCTTAGCAGCCGGAGAATCTGGCATGCTAGGATAGCTGACTCGATAGACGGATCTCTTAATCTGACCTTGGGTACACGACCCTTAGTTGCCTCTGTACGTAACTCTTCATCACAGTGAGTGCTTCTTCCTAGCTGCTATTTCATCCGCTCTTTCGTAAGAGAAAAGGAGTAGAGGGGAGAATCACCCAAGAAAGCAGTGAGCCAAGAAGCAAGGGGACAAAGGGTTGGTAGCACGCTTACGGTCTCATTCTAGTCATTCTGGGCAAGACAGTCGGAAGCGAGCCAAAGGGTCGGCTTTCTTTCTCCTCTTCCCTCTCCCGTTGGTCGAGTACTAAAGCCCTCTCGTTATCACTCGAGTTACTCCGTACCTTCGGTCGAGCCAAGACCTATCCTGTCCTGAGCAAGCCTCTTTTCATTCTAGCGGTAAGTCAGCCCTTCAAGTGTAAGTTGAAGTCCTTCTCTCTTTCTTTCCATCCGATCAGCCAGTTGCAGAAGAAAAAGAAGCGATGCTTAAAGCCAGTTAGACCAATCCTGTTATAAAACTTCTTTCTATGGCCGTTGCTAACCATAGAGTTGAATTGATAAGCTAAGGCAATAGCATTGGAAAGTTCTCTTTTGAGTTTACTTAACATCAAGTTCCTGCAAACTAGGTTAAGCAATCCTGTGGGCAAGACAAGCCAGTGAGAGTTCTTGTCCTTATGTCTTCTCCTTCCATGGAGAGCTAACTATCTTTCCTCGAGATTCCTTTCTTTTTCTTACGTCTATACGAGCTTCTTTCGATACGGAATCCACTTCTTCCCTTTATGCCATCCGATCTGGGTATGCCCTTTCAGATTCTCCTTCGCCAGTTTAGGCTTCGGCTTCGGTTGAGCTAACTACCTCGGTCTTGTAGCGATAAAAGATTCTATGCTTTCGGAAGATGCCTTCTTGCGCCCTTCCTCAGTCAGGCAAAAGAATAAGAGACTGTGAGACTTTGACTTCTATTGCACAAGGGACTTAAGAAGGTTAGAATATGCTCGACTGCAAGGAGAGGAATGAATTTCTCAAGACTGCATCTCCTGTGAAAAAGTAAGATGAGACAATACCCTTATGATATGCCCCTAGGCTAAAGAAGGTGCAATTCTCTTACTTTCTTCCTATCCCTCTAGCTTTCGCTCGAGGTTTATGTGCCACGCTACTAACTGAATTCAACTCTCTCTTCTCTAGACCGCTAATAAGCAGCAAAAGACCTGTCCTCTAAGAAGGAAGTAAGCCAACTACCTTATCTCATTAGCCAAGCTTATGACCACTGGACTTGTGAAAGATAGCTATTCAAAGCATCTCGAAAGATAAAGATAATGTTAAAAGCGCTGTCGCACCTCTACCCTTTTTCGCCCTTACGACTGCTAATGGAAAATAAGAGTATTCCTAGAAATGACTGTTACAGAATGAATGGTCAATCAGTTTCAAGCTTGAAGGCAAGTAAGGACTATTCCCTCGGAGATAGCCTTTTAGAGGAAAATCCCCTTGTCCGTGATAAAGTTCCCCTTTACTTATTTATTTGTTCCACATCTCGATCTCTCTTGGTGTGGGTTTTTCTCCTATTTCCTATTCGATAGTTATCCTCCATAATGGCACACTGTATAGAATCTCTCTATATGGTCAATGTGAACAGTTCAATCAAACTTGTATGTGTTCAGCATCTTTCCAGTGACATTTAAAAAGCACAGATCCCTAGAATGTTAGAACTCAGACATGAAAGATAAGGTAGTCACGAACAGTACGCTAAGCTCCTTGCTTCTGCTCGGCTCATCACCCCCTTAGTTCATACCAAGGCTGGTGCCTTGAACGCTATAACTCAGTGGCCAGGGGGCTCCTTAATGACTTTTGCTGTTGTGAGAACTACTAACAGATCTGGTGAAGGAAGAGGGTAAGGGCTTGTATGTCCACCCGTCTGAATAATAAATCAGCGTATGTGATTCCAAAAAGATAGCAAACTTGGATGCAGTTGTGTGTGGTAGGTCAGAGATATATCACAGACACTGATATGGACGAAATGACTGCAGGATTCCGGACGGAAAGTGAAGAACCAGGCACCAGCCGAAGATACGGGCTTATGTGCCCAGTGCTCCTATCGAGTCAGACCTGCGCTGTGGTAGGGTGCGGAATGAGGGAAAGCACCCCGTGAGTTCGCGTCAGTTGAAGGCGTCAGTCAGTTTTATCGCTCTTTATTTTTTATGCAGATGCGGCCAGATGCGGATATTCCAGTAGGAAGTTGAAGTATTTAGTTGCATTGGTATCAATCCTATTTGCATGCCCTCACTACGATCGATAAATTGAACGATCGTGGGCATACAGGGATTATTCTTCATCCGCTTCAATTGGTTGGAGTGAGGCAAGCAGAGCTGGGAGCACGCCGGGCAGTTGGAAGACAACACCAAGAGATTCTACTTTCATTATTAAAGGTGGGCTAGCAGTTGTTCCGGCGTTGGTGGAGCTAAACGTGATCGATTGGCATAAGCCGAGAAGTGATCAATTGGCATACGCCGAGTCATTCAAGCAGCACTACAAGCCTTTTTATTGATTGTAGGGTTCCAGGTAGTTCTTTTTTGGCATAATTCAAAACCAGTCGACCATATCGCTGTGGTGTGGCTTTCCGTCTGCCTTGTAGCTATTGGGATTAGCCCGCTGCCGCTGGAGCAAGGCGTTAAATGAAAGCGAAGAAAACAAATCAACACTGAGAAACAGCTCAAGTGGGTTGATCCGCTGGTGGGACAGTTGAAGTCTAAGTTGGTGGAGCGGAGTGAGTCTGACTCTAGTTCGATCGGAGTGAGCCACGGATAAACAGTCTCACGAGCTTCATCGGTTGCAGTTCTTCATATACCGGATGTAGTGAACCTGGGGTTGGAGTCAAAGCTGAAGGGTGGGCGGCTTGACGGTAGGTTTTGAGGTAGGGAGTCGGGAGCCAAATCAATATAGGGGGTGGGAGTCAAATCTTCAGGAGACGCTAGCGTAGTTGTCTTTGACCCAAACCCTATAGTAAGGAGGGTGTCCAGTACGCTTCCCGGGAGAGCCTAACGGGAAGATCCCAGTCTCTTTCCACGATAAAAAGGAGATACTCGCTACGATCGGAGCTACAAAAGAGGGGATCGATCGACTGATAAATAAGGCGGAGACTGTGCGCCAAGGGCAAGCAAGTAGGAACCCCCTCTTAGGCGCAAGGGACTCTTCCCTAGGTTAAGGGGCATCGTCTGCAGTTCCATCTCAATCCGGGTTGATAGCTATTTCATCAGGCAGGTCATGCTCAAATCAAGGTCAATCTTTCCCAGCAGTTTAGGCCGCTTTCTCAGCCTTATTCATCGACAACTAGTCGCTCTCTCAAGGAAAGAAATGAAATGTTCAAATCCAGCCAATCAAAGCAAGTGCTTTTCGAACGGTGAAGGGCTCAATTCTTTTGGCTATCAAAGCTAGAGTCAGGATTGGGCGCTATCAAAGTGGATAGAAAAGACAATCTTCCCAGACCGATCTCTATCATTCATAATTGGATTCCCAGTAAACAGAGAGGAGAGATAGATGGCGTTAGGTATCCAACTATTCCATCCCCCCTTACAGGAAAAGTGAAAGGCGAAGGCTAAGTCGGGAAGGCAATGCGGGTAGCTCTCCAGTCAAGAGTACGTCACCCGATGGAAGCGAAGCAACTAGTTTACGTCCAGTAGGGATCCATTCCTCAGGGCAATTCCATGCTCAAGGGTTAGGGACTATCGGGAAATGCACTCAAGTCAAGTAGAAGTAGGGTTTTGAGTCCGGATCAATCCGTCGAAAGAGAAGCCATCTCAGTCTAAGTGGAAGTAGACCATTTCATAGGAAGAAATGTGAAAGTAGGGGCTGCTAAGCGCCCAGACCCAGAATTCATTGAAAATTGAGTTCTTGGTACCGGTCAAGCAGAAATAATATGAATAGCGAGCCAGCACTATATTTATTGATTGGAAAGAAGGGACTCTCCAAAGAGAGGCCCGAGCGGAATGAAGTTGTGCTAAATGAACGAGTTGTCCTAAATGCCCCTTGTTAGCTGTCGCAGGAAGTGGTGAGGGCTCAGGAAGTGAAGCAAACTCGACCAAAGGACAAGTCTGTTCCTGCTTCGTTTTCTGTTCCCGATTCAATCTTCACCTTTCCTGAATGAAGAAAGAGAGTGAAAGAGAAGAGATCAGTGCAATAGGTACAGAGGGGAGAGAAACTGTCTTCATTCGGTTCGGCAGAAGAAAGCCGAGAAAACAAATAGGAAGAGCACTATGCAAGCTTATAATAGGTCACTAAAGTAAGGTCCCTTTTATTTTTTTTGTTTGTCATGACCACTTTTTCCTATCTTAGTAGCTAGGTAGCTATTCCTCTTGCTTGGAAGATAGCAGTTAAGAGATAGGAGTAGTTGCTTTCCTATTGGTAGCTAGCAGAGAGAAGGATTAGTATAGGCAGATAGATAGTAGTGCCATTAGGATCGATAGCTTTGGGTAGATAGGAGTTAGGAATTGGTAACTAGAGGTAGGAAAGCTATAGGTAAAGCAGTCCTTTTAGAAGAGCTATGAGTGAGGAAGTATGAGATATGAGTAAATAGCTAGGAAAAGAGTAGAAAGCTGTTCTAGTGCCAATACTCTTACTATTCTAGGTCTTTCCTCTCTTGCTAGGAGTTAGAGACAAGCAAGTGAAGCAAAACTAGCTATTTATTAGTCGAACTTACATAGTTACTGTCAAAAAATAAAGGGGAGGGAATAATAAAATATCCCACGAACTGGTTTAGCGTAGCCCAGAAGGGCTTTTGCAAGAAGGGCGTCGTTCTCAAGCGAGATGGGGGGGACTTTAGGATATGCCTTCCCTGTCTTATGTTATCGCAGCTGTTGATGCTTCGCTCCTCTCCTTTCAGTCGAGTGGCTATCGTTCCCGTTCGCCTCAACTCTTTGGTTGGACATCGGTTCTTCTCACGGTATCAGTTCAAGTCCTTCCGTATCATCCCATCTCCTCTTATCCTGATGGTCTCGCATCTTCATATCCTCTTTCTATGGAAAGTCCCATCTCATAAGGAAAGCATTAAGGCCCTAGCTTGGTTGCGGGGGTGAAGGACTAAGGATCAGTCTAATGGCACCTAGAGGAGATAGAAGCTGTAGTTAGTGAGTTTCCTGCCCTCGGAATGAACTGCTGACTCTAGAAAGAACATCTTAAGTGTCCTGTTGCGAGTGCTTCACGAAGCACGAACGGAATAAGAAGGGGCCCCAAATGCAAGGTATAGAGATAATCTCGCAAAAGTAACCCAAGAAATAATAGAAGCTTACATTAACCGGGCTTCTTCTTCTTCTTCTTACCTTTGGGTGGCTGTTTGTAAGTAGGTTGCTTAGGATCATCTGGTTTCTGTGCGGAGTGCGATTGACTCTTACCAAGCTTAGCTTTATCTTGATAAGGCTTATTGAGACTATAATGTTTTGACTTCAGATTCTCTATTTCAGAAAACAAACTAGCTACTTCAGACTTTAAATAAGCAATCTCTCTGTCTATTCTATCTTATATTCCGCAACCTAGAAAGCGAGAAAGAGAAGTCCTTTCATTAAGCCGAAGTGATCAACGAAGACCTAAGAGCGGATGGCGAATCCTTTATCTCTTGGCTTGGGTTTACAAATATTAAAGAGATGGGCCTTTAACTGGGAACTCCAAAGACAATCGATGATTCTTGGCTGGGCCACTAAAGAAAGAGTGTTGGTTTTCTCCTCTTTGGGCTAATTCTTGTGAAAGCAGCAAATCTTTCTCTAAGTATGGAAGCAGTTAGTTAAGGCCTACCATCCGATAGTTATTTCGTTACGCCGACAAGCTAATAGCTCTTCCTTCTTTTAGTTACCGCTCTGTGGTAATCTCATTTATTGATGAGACCCCTTATTCTATGACACCAGAATGAAGTTCATCCCTTGGCTTGGCAGCTATTCGGTGGGCTGCCCTATATACCCAGAGCCGAGAGTACGTTGCTTTCCTTGCTTTTTGGTCGGTCATACAAGCGTACTAAAACGGAGTTTCTTTCTATTTTTTCTTGGCCTTATTTACCCTATAACTTGCCCCTCCCTACGGACTGCTGCGGACAATGGTAAGGCATCTTGTTCATAATCGCCTTGTAGATAAGATGGTTTCCGTGAGGGGTAGTTTGTGTTAGGGAAAGCGAGACCCGGGCTGACTCTATACCTGCGCGAAGGTCTATTTCCCTCCCTTTCTGTGCTTATTATCGGACCTTTGTTTTCCCCTACTAGGGCACACAATCCCTGGTCAACGGCGGAGTTTGACTCTGGTCACATTGACGATACGATGATGACAGGCTGTCATTCATGCACGCAGCGGACTATATAGGAGTTGTTGAGAACTCGGAGTCAACATTGAATAGTCCAACTGCTAGCCACAGCTTTTTTCAAAACTTGAGACCTAGGGAAGAGAGGGATGATTCTTCTCATCGAGTCTCCCAACAATGGACTCACTATCTCAATCAAGCTCTTTTATTGCATTCGAAGTATTTATTACCTAGTCCTCTTATCTGTTAACAGGCTGGCCTTATTTTCATCGATCAGTCGGCGCCGGCATCTCAATGGTGAGCAATTCTATCCTAAATGGTGTAGCTTCTTTCCCTCTTTGCTTATGTTGTGCCTGTGCCGATGCCTATAGTTAAAAAGAAAGGAAAGACTCAAATACGCCAACTCATTTAATATAGTCAAACTTAACATACGAGAGGCTCCTCAAGAGAAGGGAAGGTGACGTACTCCCTAATCGTAGAGCTATAAAAGTATCCTGCCTGTAGCTTGTGGCTTTGTTAGTTGGCTTAATAGCTTGCTTGGTCCGATTGTTCATGTTG